>CAUDMG010003061.1:32500-240000 GCA_958450375.1 Homarus gammarus
GAGGGGGTAGGTGTGGGGGGGAGGGGGTAGGTGTGGGAGGGGAGAGAAAGAGAGAGCTGGGAGAAAAAACGAACGATAATAATATACAAAAAAGATGAAGAAAGAAAGAAAGAAAGAAAGAATAAGAGAAATAATTAATGAAAGAGAAAAACAGACCCAAAGTGTGACAGTCATCCGTACATGATCCTCCACACACACTCTCTCAAACACACACACACATACACACACACACACACACACTCAACACATCCGACCCGCCAACCACCTTTTGTATCACCCTGCTAATTACCTCCAACACCAGGACACTCAACGAGGTACTAATTGGGCTGTTAACACTCCGCATTGAATCACCAGGAGGCGTCGTTAACACTTGTATTGCTTACCGTGCCAGCTTAAGGGGGTTTAGGGGTAAGGGGGAAGGGGTTAGGTGGGTTTATATCGACGAGGGAGATATGATAAGTGTTTGAGTGGGTGGTGGTGGTAGGGGGTGGTGAGTGGTAGGGGGTGGTTAGGGGTTGGTTGTGGTTAGTGCGATGCCTTGACCTACCCTAACACCATACTAGAGGTGTGTTTACCTGTCATCAATACAGGTAACTCACTGACCCCCCCCCCTCCCCACCACAACTACCATACTACAACACTAAGATACGACTGTCAATACGTGAAGTCTGTCTCTTTCTGTCTCGTGTTCATTATCTGTCAATCTCTCCCCCTCTCTCTCCATTATCTGTTTAACTCTCTTACAGATATAATATTATCTCTATCTCTCTCTCTGTCGTGCCCACTCATATCAACACCATTTTTTTTTATCTCACACACACACACACACACTCCCGTGACCACATACACACACACACTCTCTTTCCTGTCATCTCAAAGAAAAACACCATCACACTTCAACGAAAGCAATGACGGGTGTAAATTGAACCAAAGGGTTAAGGTTTTGGGAAAGTGAGAGAGAGAGAGAGAGAGAGAGAGAGAGAGAGAGAGAGAGAGAGAGAGAGAGAGTTATCTTGTGTCAACCATTCCTAAAGCCCCATGTCTCTCTCTCTCTCTCTCTCTCTCTCTCTCTCTCTCTCTCTCTCTCCCTGACTGTGACAAAGGCAGGAACTTTTCATATTAGTACTCTTACTGGTGCAAGTTTACCCCCGAAGAATGCTCACAAGGACACGTCATCTCTCTCTATACACACACACACACACACACTTCTCGTTACGCTCTCTCTCATTCACCTCGTTACTCTCTCTCTCTTACCACCTCCTTCTCTACACAGGCCATCACACCCACGAGAGTCAGTCAGCAGTTCCATTCAGTTAAGTTTTGTCTCACTCACCACATCTTTTCCCTTCCACCTATCTCCTCTCCTTCCTTCCCTCCCATCAATCTCTCCGCCCCATCTTTTCCCATCGATCTCTCCATCTCCTCCCCCCCCCCTCCTCCTCCACCTCGTCCTCCAGATATTAATACCAGAGGCTGACACTCCACCGTCCAATAATTCTTCCAAGGGACTCCTCTTGTGTCCCCAGCCCCTGACCATCACCTGAGGCCTGAGTGATGGTCTGTCCTGGTCTCAACATAGTGCAGTGGTCAGGCATTTAGTGAGTGAGAGAGAGAGAGAGAGAGAGAGAGAGAGAGAGAGAGAGAGAGAGAGAGAGAGAGAGAGAGAGAGAGAGAGAGTTAAGGCCTCTACCCCACCCCCTACCACCGCAATAAACATCTGAAAAACACTATAATATCGATTTAGGGGACTACTATTATTTATTAGCCCCCTCCCCCTCACCCCCCCTTCCCCCCTCCTCCTCCCCCTTCCCCCCCAGCAACGCAAAAGTAAACAAACTCAGGTAAATAAAACAGAACAGGTACTAAAAATCCTCCCTGGGGGAAAGTCAAGATGATGCCAAGGAGAGGGGTGAGGGGGGATGGTGTAGGGGAGGGGTGTAGGGGAGGGGGAGTGTCTCATGAAGGTTGTGGGAGGGGGCGAGGAGACGGGGGCGTGTTATGAAGGTGATGGGGGGACGGGGAGGAGGGGAGCCTCTTATGAAGGTAGGGAAGAGGGGGTGGGGGGAGGTGGGGTGGGGTTCCTCTGCGCCATTATTTAAACCAATACCATTGACCTCCATCCAGGGACCTTTAAAAACTCTTCCTTTGTGCACAATTAAACTTGAGGTTTATGACGTCATTACCCAGTAGTGTTCTGCCCCCCCCCCCCTCCACGGCCATCTTGAGGTGAGGTAATTATTTAGGAATATTGTATTGCCTTGGTGGGGGGGGGGGGGGGAGGGAGGATGTGTCATATGAACAAGTCTGTCTGTCACACACACCTTCCCACTCTCACCTACAACTCTCTCTCTCTCTCTCTCTCTCTCTCTCTCTCTCTCTCTCTCTCTCTCTCTCTCTCCATTTGGATTTACTCTCATCTTTACTTCACTCTTCTCTCTCTACCATGCTTCCAATTATCTCTCTCTCTTTCTCTCTACTCCTCTTTCTCTCCCCTTCCTTCACATCTCTCACCTACGCTCAACGTTCATCTCCTCTCCCCCACTTCTCTCTCCTCCCTTCCTATGCCTTTACTCACTCCAGAATCTTCCTCATTTATCACCTGTTGCTGGGGCCTGAAGATGTGGGGAGGGGGAAGAGGGGGAGGGGAAGGGGGGAAGAGGGGGAGGGGGGGGGGCGTTATTATCCTCCAGGGGCGCCACACTACACAATGTTGTCCAAAGCTGTCTTGTTTACAGCCGCCGTAAGGAGAGAGAGAGAGAGAGAGAGAGAGAGAGAGAGAGAGAGAGAGAGAGAGAGAATAATGTGTTAACCAAAGAAAGAAAAGATTAAACATAAAAACAACCGTTAATTAATGCCACCAAGATACCAGAGACACAAAGGTGAATACAAACAAGACCTAACTACCGTTGGTATCTATCGTAACGGGACAGTAACCTAACAGCTATCGCACAGATGTAAACAATAAAGATCTATCGTAAAGGTAAACGTTAATTAAGGTCTATCGTCTAGGTATTAATCAGAAAACACCAACAAACACACACACACACACCTGAACTGTCATATAATACAATAAAAATACAAGGAACAATAACATGGGGGGAGGTGAACACAGGTAACAATAACAAGAGAGGTGGATTAATTAATAACAAGGTGAACAGGTAAATAAAAAACTCCGAGTGAAAATATAAATTGATATACTGTAACTAAAACAACAACCATAAAAAATAATAATAATAATAATAGGATTACCTGAAGCTTATAGACCCAAGCTTATTTTATCTGATGATTAAACCTAACCTAACCTACCCCCCACCCAAGATAACACTAGGGGTATTTAATAACCAGGTAATATAATCTGGGTTGTGGGGGGGGGGGGCTAATCTTCACGTGATCTGTCCCCCCCAAAAAATCATAAATTGAAGAAACGAAGCGATAACACAACTCCCTGTCAAACATCACACGGGAACACGGAAGTTAGAGCGCCCCCTACCCCCTCCCTCCCTTCCTGACCTCGTGATCATCCGTTCAAGATTCTTCCAAGTGAGGGATCTGAAGTCAAACACAAAGGTAAGGTACATTTAAATGATGAGCAGGGAGAGGGTGGGGGGGAGAGGGGGAAGGAAAGGTAGACGCCACGCCGCCTTGACCAGTTTGACCCCCACCACAGTCCTCCCTGATGCACGATAATTCTCCTCCTGCAGGTGTAGTATATATCGCCATTTTTATAACTCAGCGTTTTATTATTTTCCTTTCTTCGTTTTTTTCCCAACTTAACCTAACCAAATACTAACCTAAACTCATACTAAACTAACCTAACTTAACCTAACACTAACTTAACCTAACCGAACTTAACCTAACACTAGCTTAACTTAACCTACCTTAACACTTAACCTAACACAAACCTAACCCACAAACCAGCTGGGGTGGTTAATCTTCAGGTGATCCAAATTAATTCCAGGTAGTAAAATAATAAGCCAATGTTTACAGTAAATAAAGTCACACCCTGGGGAGATTAGTCACATCCTAGGGAAGATAACTCACGCCCCTGGGGAGATAACTCATGCCCCTGGCCGCCAATAACCGCGTTGGAACGGAAAGTGAAAAGGAACCAGCAGCTAGTGAGTAGGGACGCCGCGGCGGGAGGAACAGTGACGTAGACAAACTCCCCCAGGCTACAGCTGCCCTTGACGGCGACCACCCCACACACCGCCGCCGCCGCCGCCCTACAGTAAAACAAAAGTACTTTATACCTACTTTACCAACACTTACACTTAAGACAACACTCCACTACAAGACCCTCACTACACCCTACAAAATTTACCCAAAAGTAGAGAAATAACAGAGAAATTTGGAGGTGAACTTGGAGGCGTTTTTGGGTTTTTATTTAATGGAGTGTTGGCAACCCTCCCGTCCAGCCAGTAAGCAGTGTTGCCATATATCCCCATACGCCTGGATTCCTTTTAAAACTAATCTTTAAACCACAGACCTTTAAACCTAAAATAAATTAAACCACTCCATAATACACAAAAAAAATCCAAAATCTCTCCCTATCAAAAAAATAAAAACCAAAATTTAATAAAATACTTGAAAAAAAATATAAAAATTAAATAATTAAAATCAGACCAAGATGGCAACACTGTCATTCTGGAACCCGTTGGAGGTGCTAGCCGACTCACTCCCTCTTTTACCCTCCCTTACCCTCCCTCTTTTACCCTCCCACCCTCCCTCTCCCTTGCACGGTCACCCCCCCCCACCCCCACCCACCCACATACAGACAGACATACAGACACAGCAACCAAGGGCGAAATAATAATAATAATCCCTAATCCTCCCTCAAGAGTTACTGGTGAAGGAGGAACGAACGAGAAAGGGAAAGTGAGACCAATGAAAGTGAACGAAAGAAAGTGAGAGGGGGAGGAGGGGGAGGTGAGAGAAAGGGGGGGGGGTAAATACTTCGCTCCAAAGGTATTTAACTGACTTATACGTATTTTTTTTAAGGTTAGGTTAGGGTTAGGTTAGGTTAGGTTAGGGTTAGGGTTAGGTTAGGTTTATCAAGGCTACAGGTAACCAGGTAAACTAATTAGCAAAATTGGAATCTACCTTAACGAATAATAAAAAAAAGTAAAAGTATATATATATTTTTCTTCTTAGCAACTTTATTTACAAACATTAAAAGATAAATTACTAATGAAAGTAACTTGAGATTTGTGAGAGAGAGAGAGAGAGAGAGAGAGAGAGAGAGAGAGAATAAAAGAGTGAAGAATGAGAGAGTAAAGACTAAAAGAAGAGAGAGAGAGAGAGAGAGAGAGTGAGAGAGAGAGAGAGAGAGAGAGAGAGAGAGACTTCAGCCATGACAATGAAGATGGGAGGGGCGTAACCTCCAACCAGTCTACACCTTCACTACTGAGACTCCTCCCTCCCTCCCTCACCTCCTCCTTCTTCCCTCTGTCTCTCTCCTTCCTTCCTCACTCACTCTCTCCACCACCACCATCCACACAACACCACAACCATCCACACAACACCACAACCATCCACTTCATAATATCAGGTTACGTAACAATCCCTATACAACTACATATCACCAACCTTCCCCCCTCACCAACCTTCCCCCTCCCCCCTCACCCACCTTCCCCCCTCACCAACTTTCCCCCCTCATCTACCTTCCCCCCTCACCAACCTTCCCCCCTCACCAACCTTCCCCCCTCACCAACCTTCCCCCCTCACCAACCTTCCCCCCTCACCCCTCCCCCCCCCATCTATCACCACACATTACATACCTTCTGTAGCATCAATTAAACAGTTAAATGAAGCCATCACTTACAGCTCACACTCGACAGACCTACACACAAGGGAGGGGGAGGAGGGGGGAGGGGGGAGGGGGGTGAGGAGGAGGGGTAGACGGGGGGGGGGTAGGTAAAAAAATAATAAATTAATAATCGTAATCAAAAGGTATATTTATGATGGACCATTTGACAGTACGTGAAATGGCGGCGGTGTGACGTGGGTCTGTATTGGAACCTTGTTTTAAATGCGTGTGTGTGTGTGGTGTAATGGTCAGCATGCTCGCCTCGCAACCGTGTGGACCCGGGTTCGATCCCCGGGCAGGGTGAAGCTATGGGCAAGTTTCTTCACGCCATTTGCCTCTGTCTACCCAGCAGTAATTGGGGACCTGGATGTTAATCGATTTGTGGATCGTGTTCCGGGGTAATGGTTAGCCAGTGCAGTTGGCTAGTTGTCCGGTCTTCTCGAACTGGGTCATGCAGCTCGTTAACTCAGGGTGTGGTTGTTGTGTTGGCGACAGCTTCTACACCTTAAACAAATTCACGCCTAGGTGGCCCTTGCCCCGGCCATCCTCTGCATGAGTGGGTACATAAGTGTATATATACCCTCCACCCCCCCTTACTTCCGTACCCTCCACCCCCTCACCCCCCCATAAGGTCACCTATCTATTATTACTAGGCTGCCAATCACCTGATCAACCAGTCAAGGAAAATATTCTGAAACACACCTCAGCTCACCTCACCTTGTAAATATTTAGAGCTGAGTTAAGGGGAATATTATTTATTATTTAATTTATTATTATTATTATCATTAGTATTAACTACATACATACAAACACGACACGTACATAGGTATTTCCACACAGACAAACACACCTACACCCCCCCCCCCCCTTATCAACCAACAATCAGAGCATCAACACCCATCCAATAGGAGAAGGTTAGGATTGGATTCCCTTTAAGGAGATCAAATTCCCTCTCTGTAAACTCGATCCTTTTACACCACTCGACAATAACGGGCTCAGAACGACTTCCTCTACCACTACCAACACCACTAGCCCTACCACTACTACCACCATCACTACTACAAGTTCACCACCAGTATACACAATACACCATAACAAGAATATACACACATAGTCCAGTGTACACAGAAGGTATACACCGAGTACTTAATGGAACTAATACACTTCAGGGGTAGGGGTGTGTGTGTGTGTGTGTGTGTGTGTGTGTGTGTGTGTGTGTGTGTGTGTCAGATGATTGAAGAAGCTGTGTACTAAGAAAAGAATGAAGGAATGAAGGAAGGAAGGAAGGAAAGCTGGTATGTAGGGAATGGGTGATCCTATGAAAGAAAGAAACAGAGAAAGGAAGAAGGAAGGAGCATAGAAGGAGAGAAGAAAGGGAGGAAAGGAAGAAACATAACTGGATGAAAAGAAGGAAGGAAGAAGGACAAGCTGGAATGAAGGACGGACGGACGAAAGGAAGGAAGGAAGGACGAGTGGTGTGGTAGTGAAGAAGGATCTAGCCCCCCCCTCCCCCCTCTTCAAGACGCCCGCCACCAGGATTACGACATTCAACCGTCAACAAAAGAATTTCAAGAAGGCCGTCCTCTCCCTACCTCCCCCCCACTCTTCCCCTCCTCCTAGGTCTTCGTCACCCCTCCTCTTCCCCCCTCCCCCTCTTCACCCCCCTAGATCATCGTCACCTCCTTCTCCCCTCCTCTAGGTCGACGTCACCCCTCCCCCTCTCATCTTCCTCCCTTCCCCTAGATCATCGTCACCTCCTTCCCCCCTCCTCCTAGGTCGTCGTCACCCCCTCCGCCTCCCTCACGCCCCTCCTACACCGGGTACTGCTATATAAGGTGTGCTTTTACATTATACTCAACCTAACAGGAATTCTCAGAACCCCCCCTCCCCCTCCCCCCCCCTCTCGGGTAGGGGTGAGGGGTGAGAGGGGGGGACAATAAACCAGCTAACCACAATGACATTTTCGTGGTAAAAAAAAATAAATCCTTGTATTAATTTTTCCATAAATATATTTGCATGGTAGATATTTTAACTCTCCCACATATTGTATACATACATACATACACACGCACACATTTACATACATACACACTTACATCCACAAAAAAACGTAAACATTTTTTGGCAGATATTTTCCACCCCCAAAGATTCACACTTAACCTAACCTGACCTGACCTGACCTGACCTAACCCACCCACGTCGATATCTTGTGTATTAATAACGTGTAACACCTTTTCTTTTTACCTGGTGATTAATTTCCAAAAGGTAAGTAAGTAGGTAACCTTAGTCTCCGGGAGCATCTCATCAAACAAAAGTTCTGAGGGAGCAACAGGTAGGACTTGCCCCTCACACACACACACACACACACACACACACACACACACACACACACACACACACACACACCGTACCTGCAGGACAAGGTTTGAGTACCCTGGCCTTCCTCTCATCCCCTTCACTCTCCACCACCACCACCACCACCCTCTCCATCACCACCACTACCACCCTCATCATTCTCCAACACAACCACAACCACTACCCCTCTCCATCACCACCACTACCACCCTCAACATCTCCAACACAACTACAACTACTACCCTCTCCATCACCACTCTCTTCCATAAAAAGTAGCCTAAAAAAGTAACAACAGTAGCATAAAAAAGTAGCAACAGGACCATAAAAAAGTATCACCAGTAGTAGTCAAGGTGAACTGATGAAGAAGTAGCAGTAGCAGTGAGAGAAGTAGGTAGGTAGGTAGCCTCCTTCACTCTCAGCAGAGGACGAGAGGTCGGCAAAAGCAGGTTTAGCCCATCAAGCAGGGCAGCAGGCAGGGGGAGGGGGGGGGGGGGGAGGGGGGAGGAGGGGGAGGAAGGGGGGGGTGGAGAAGCAGGTTTTTGCATGTACGACAAAAACTTGAATCACAATTATCACACCACACCACTACCACACCATCCCACACCACTACCACACCACACCACTACCACACCATCACACACCACACCACTACCACACCATCCCACGACCACACCATCCCACACCATCCCACACCACACACACATCTCACCACACCGGGGGAGTTAGCGTTAAATAGCCAGAGAAGAGGAAGGAGGGGGAGAGGGAGGGATGGAGGGGGAAGGGAGAGAGGGGGAGGGGCATAATTCAGGCTAGTGGTCGAGCTACTAGGAAGGGGAGAGAGAGAGAGAGAGAGAGAGAGAGAGAGAGAGAGAGAGAGAGAGAGAGAGAGAGAGAGAGAGAGAGAGAGAGAGAGAGAGAGAGAGAGAGAGAAAAACCCACAAGTAACATAATGACCATAGTAACTCAGGTATATTTAAATGGACAAAAGCCAACAAGGGGATTAACATAAGGTGAACAAAATTGAAGGGGAGGGGGGGGAGGGGGGGAAGGGACAGGTATTTCACAGGTAAGCGGAGGATCAACACAAGTAGTAAAGATTTGAGGGTCATTAATCAACAGGTATGGCACAGGTAGAGGTCTTTAATCAACAGGTATGGCACAGGTAGAGGTCTTTAATCAACAGGTATAGGACAGGTAAAGGTGTTTCTTTTAGTATAATCCATTGAGAGGTAAAATAATCTATATTGCTACCTTGGTCCATAAAGACATTCACAATGGCTTAACGAGGGAAAACTAGCCCTGACACACACACACACACTGCAGTTAGGTTACATTCACTAAGGCACTTATATTGTATTATTCAAGGATGGTGTATGTTTGTATGTATGTATTCATGTATGTATGTATGTATGTATGTATGTATGTATGTGTGTGTGTATCCTCTCACCCTCACCCTTGGTAATCACTACAATTTATGACGATTAATAGTGGCAATAATAATAATAATAATAATAATAATAATAATAATAACAACAACAACAATAATAATACTACCACTACAAACAACAAATATTCATAACATCACCACCTGAAGGTATATTGATCCCCTATACAGGTGTGCCACAGGTGAGCGACAGGTGATGAGAGGAGAGCAACAGCAATATGAACTTCACCTAGACCTGAGAACGTGTTTCATTATATCAAGTGTGAACACGTGTTTAACCAGGTGACACCACACACACACACACACACACACACACACACACACACACACACACACACACACACACACACGTCAACAGGGCCCAGGTAGTGAAAGAGACAGACATGGCCAAGGCAGCAAAGATGAAAGCGTGTCAACCACTTCCCTTTCATTATTTATCAAGGGAAGAACTGTAGTGATGATGATGATGATGATGATGATGATGATGATAATAATACTAACTAAAATATGAATAAAATAACATCAGAGCTAAAATAATAATAATAAGAATAACAAAAATATTATCACTACCAGTCCTTTACCACTCACCCCCTCCCTCCTTCCCCTCCCCCCTCCACTCTCCCCCCTCCCCCTCCCCCTCAACTCTCCCCCCTCCCCCTCCCCCTCCCTGGACATGAATATTTTAGAACATCCTATTAAATACTTTGCCAAAAGAGATTAACTACAGCGCACGTACATACATACATACATACCCACATACATACATACATACCCACATACATACATACATACAGTGTACTCATACTCATAAAGCATCCCATGTCTCACACAAACAAATTATAAACACACAATTAAAACAAAATAAAATTAACTGGTGCACAAGTTTAAGGTCACTACCACCACTACCACCCACCCACCCACCACTACCACCATCTCATTCAACCACCAAATAATTAAATTCTAACCACATAACTCTACCCTCAGCAAATCTAATTTATATTTCACACACACACACACACACACACACACACACACACACACACACAGCATTTTCCTCCCAAACAAAATCAAATATCAGGTAATTCCTAGGTAATAAGAGAACAATAAAAGTCACTAGACATAATTGTGTGTGTGTGTGTGTGTGTGTGTGTGTGAAGTAAGAATTAATTGCTGTTGTGTAGGATTTAGTTCATTCTTGGAGGTAGTAATAGTAGTAAAAGTAGTGTCTAGGGTAGTAACTTATGTATTAGGATATTCAATTGTAAGGTAACAAAATGGTGGCTATTGGGGGAGGCTGGAGACCACGATAAAAAAAGTAGTAGTCGTAGTAGCAGTATTAGTAGTCGTAGTAGCAGTAGTAGTAGCACCAGTCGTAGCAGTAGTCGTGGTAGGAGTAAAGGCATAAGCAGTAGTGGCGTGCAAGACAATAATCCACTTAAGAGGACACAAGAGGCAACACATTGGCCCAGTTGTGAGAGTCTTTACTAAAATGGGTCGACCATTTAAAACAATCTAGGTAAGATCCAGGTAACCAACACACACATTGGTCGACGAGTGGGAGAGGGGTGAGTGGGAGGGAGGGATGAGAGGGGGTAGGGGTGTGTGAGAGGGAGGGGTGAGAGGGAGGGGAGAGGAGAGGGGAAGGAGGGAAACGGGGGGGGGGTGAATGAGAGGGAGGGTATGGGACAGGGAGGGGATGAGAGGGAAATGAGAGGAGAGGGGAGAGATTCCAAAACTATAACTACATTTAATCATAAAGAAAAACATATTGTATTTTCTGTAACTCTGAGACCCAAACAAGCCATACCCACAACAACAACAATAACAACAATACCTACAATCACCAAAAAAAATCACAACAGCACAAAATCAAACCCCACCCAGAACAATAACAACACCTAACACCCACAACAGACCCCCCCCCCCCCCCCGCCACTACACGTCGTCAGGAAGGAGAAACAATTATCGGAAAGTCACACCACATCGGTTCATTTTCCCCTCTCACGGCCCGGGAGATACTCCACAATGGGGCAGTGGTGCGTGGATAACTAGGAGAGAGAGAGAGAGAGAGAGAGAGAGAGAGAGAGAGAGAGAGAGAGAGAGAGAGAGAGAGAGAGAGAGAGAGAGAGAGTAGCAGTGACGGCGACCTTGGGGAAATGTATTGTTAGGTACAGAGATCCTCACTTTCACACACACACAGGGTCCATAACTACAACTACAACCCCTCTCCTACCCTCCCCCAATCCATTCCCCCCCTCTCTCCCCTAACCCCTTCCCCCATTGTTCGTTATATCAAGACTGTGATGGCATACAGCTCAGATGTTTAACTCTCTATTACGTAACGCATCAGCTGACGAATGTAAACAAACAATATAGAGGTAAGGCAGCCGTGTGTGTGTGTGTGTGTGTAAAATCCATAAGTCTAAAATATGGCGGGAAACTCATCAGCTGACTGGTGTAAACATTGCATCATCATCAGCAGGTAAGACACCAACACCTGCTAATTAAGGCATCATTCATATAAACCAGCATCAATTGGATATATACAAACTCTTATTTATGTATTTAACTCTGAAATACATAACCTACACTCGCATACTTTTCCTCTCCCTTCTTTAATTAATGACCTTTATTTCAGACACACGTAATTTACTCACATACATAGTCATACGATTCTGTTTATATAGGCACACATACGTTTCTGTTTATATACATACGTTTGTTTACATACACATACGGTTCTGTTTGTTTTCTATTAAGCTGGATACCAAAGCACAAAAGTTATATAGAATAAACAATAAATCTCCAGGTACGTACACACACACATACACACATATATACATACATCTATAGACACACACACACACATATACAAACACAAACAAATACACACTTACATGCATACATACTACATATATATACACACACACACACACACACGTCCAACAGGTATGCCCAGCAGGTGTTCCCTCTTAGAGTCTCCACACCTGAGTTAATTAGCCTCAGCCAAAACAAAAGTAGATTCGACAACGTCAGGTGGGATTACTGTGATTTAAAACAACACGCTTTTACCAGGTCCAGAGCCGGTGTGTCGACGGAGAGGTGTTAAGTCTGTCTCTCTGTCTATTGCTGTCTCTTCTGTCCCTCTCTTTTCTGTCTTTCTCTCTCTCTTTTACAACATGTATTAAATGTTATGACATGGATAAGAATGGGGCTTCCAGTAACTCTCTTTCTCTCTTCCGTTCGTCTCTTTATCTCTCCTTTCTGTCTCTCTCTTTCTTTTCTGTCTCTCTCTTTCTTTTATGACCGTCTCTACCTCTCCTCTCTGTCTACGTCTCTCTGTTAACCTAACCTAACCTCCCTCCCACATCGTTCGGTACACAAGACGGCAGCTGTGACCGTGGGAACTGCACTTGACTGTCCCCACTTCCTCAATTGTAAAGTTAAGTGATCAATTCATAACTGGGTAGACTGAAGGGGGAGGAGTGCCAAGGATGCCCCCCCCCCCCCAGCGACCTTTTGGAGAGGAAGAAGAGGAGGAGGAAAGGTTTAGTTAGGAACAGTGCCCATTAAATCCGGGATACAGTATGGGGGGGGGGGGGGGTAAGGGGTGGGACAGAGTAGGGGTTAGGGGGGGGGGTGGGTATTTTGAGAGCGAAGCAATCAGCCCTGGAGGAGGTATCGACGATGGAGGAGGACTCGAAACTGGAGGATGAGGATGACAAGCTCCTTAGCGCCAAAATCTCCAGCTGAAAAACTCGAGCGTGAGGGACGTGTGTGTGTGTGTGTGTGAAAGGCATACATGTTTGTTCTACTCCACACACACACAATCCTAATCACTAAGACTCCAATCTAACGACTGTACTCTTAACAAGCCATAACCACCATTAAACCCCTTGTGTATGGAGTTCAGTGTCTTTAAAGGGTTCGAATCCCAATGAAACCTCAGTCTTTATGAACCCAGGTCTTAATGATCCTCTGGTCTTAATGAGTCTACGGTCTTAATGATCCTCTGGTCTTAATGAGTCTACGGTCTTAATGATCCTCTGGTCTTAATGAGTCTACGGTCTTAATGATCCTCTGGTCTTAATGAGTCTACGGTCTTAATGATCCTCTGGTCTTAATGATCCTCTGGTCTTAATGAGTCTACGGTCTTAATGGCCTCCAATCCAAACAGAGCGACTGATTAGGCTGGAACAGAGAGCCAGCTGACCTGCAACCAAATCTGAAGAGACGCCTTAATTACAACCTGGAATGGCTGCACTATTGGAATGACCCGTCTCTCTTTCTCTACTTCTCTCTCTCTCTCTCTATAATTATCTCCTTGTTCCTCTTCCCATCTACTCTCTCTCTTTCGTTCCTTGTTCCCTCATTCTCCCTACATCTCCCTCTGTCTTTCCCTCTCCTTTAATTCTTCCCCTCCTCCCTCCCTTAAATTAATGCATATGTGATTTTCTTACACAATTTCATTCACTTTCATAGCCATAATTTTAACTTGATGTACGTGTGTGTGTGTGTGTGTGTGTGTGTGTGTGTGTGTGTGTGTGTGTGTGTATGTCCTTATCACCGGAACAAGAACCTTTCCCAGTGACGTGAAATTTGTTTTGGTGGGGATAATCGACTTTTTTTTTTCTTCAAATTTTCCCTTCCAATATTAGGCATTCAGACTCGGGTTTATCCAGCAAGGAGGGAGAGGGGAAGGAAGGAAGAGGGGAAGGGAGAGGAAGGAAGGGAGAAGAAGGGAGAGGAAGGCAGACGGGGATTAAGGGATAGCCTGCGGAAGAAGACGAACTGCCTTAAAGAAAATCTATCTCTACCTCCTTTCCCCCCCCCCTTCACACCCTCCCTTCCCCCCTCCCTCCCCTCCCTCACCCACCCCCCCCTCACCACACTACGTAAACACAATAACATGGCCACGATAAACCCGACACGATAAACCAATCTATCAGGATATTAAAACCACATCACTCAAACCTCCCCATCACCATAAACCACCCCCCCCCCTCCATACTCTTTAAACCCTCGCGTCATTAAACCAGACTTTACACAGTCAGACAGGTACAGACTATAGACGGGTAAAACAGACAGATACAGACAGGTAGAGACGCAGGGGCTAGACTACCAGGAATGTACAGTGTTGTAAGCGGCGCCAACCTGTACATACACACGAGAAGTTTAAACGCCTGTCACGATATCAGTCCCTTATAATTTATCACCTCCCTCATACTTATATCACCCCCCTCATACTTATATCACCCCCCTCATACTTATATCATCCCCTCATACTTATATCATCCCCTCATACTTATATCACCCCCTCATACTTATATCACCCCCTCATACTTATATCACCCCCTCATACTTATATCACCCCCTCATACTTATATCACCCCCTCATACTTATATCACCCCCTCATACTTATATCACCCCCCTCATACTTATATCACCTCCCTCATACTTATATCACCCCCCTCATACTTATATCACCCCCTCATACTTATATCACCCCCCTCATACTTATATCACCCCCTTATACTTATATCACCTCCCTCATACTTATATCACCCCCCCTCATACTTATATCACCCCCTCATACTTATATCACCCCCTCATACTTATATCACCCCCTCATACTTATATCACCCCCTCATACTTATATCACCCCCTCATACTTATATCACCCCCTCATACTTATATCACCCCCCTCATACTTATATCACCCCCCTCATACTTATATCACCCCCTCATACTTATATCACCCCCCTCATACTTATATCACCCCCTCATACTTATATCACCCCCTCATACTTATATCACCCCCTCATACTTATATCACCCCCTCATACTTATATCACCCCCTCATACTTATATCACCCCCTCATACTTATATCACCCCCCTCATACTTATATCACCCCCTCATACTTATATCACCCCCTCATACTTATATCACCCCCTCATACTTATATCACCCCCTCATACTTATATCACCCCCTCATACTTATATCACCCCCTCATACTTATATCATCCCCTCATACTTACAATATCATTCCATCATACTTATAATATCAAACACGATAACAAATTCTAGATCTACTTTAACTCTCTCTCACTTTCTCTCTCCCTCTCTCACTTTCTCTCCCTCACTCACTTTTTTTCTCTCCCTCTCTCACTTTCTCTCTCTCCCTCACTCCCACACTAAGGATGACCCTCCCCCAGTTTACGATATAATAAGGGTTTCTCTACGTCGAAGTGTGTGTGTGTGTGTCTGTGTGTGTGTGTGTGTTTTGGCTACAGAGATAAAATTAAATCCGGATTGTCTTCCTGATCATGTGTATGTATGTATGTATGTATATTTTCCATGTACGTAGATCTACTGGCATTTTGTGTACGTGTGACTATGGGCGTTCTGTGTGTACTAGCCCTGAGAGAGAGGAGGTCACACACACACCCCACCATGTAAACCTAACCTAACCACCCCCTCCCCTATGTAACCCGGTTCAAGGGGGAGGGGATAACATGCTCAATATGGCGTCCAAATCAAGCTGAGACTCCACCTCAACAAATAGCGTCATAATAACACCGAGACTCTACCTTAACCTAACCTAACCAACCCCCTGTAATTGTTTCCTGTTACGTGTGTGTGTTTAGGGAAGGAGGAAGAGAGGGAGGGAGGGAGGGGGGGGGAGGAAGGGAGGGGGGGGAGGGAGGGAGGGGGGGGGAGGAAGAGAGGGAGGGGGGAGGAAGAAAGGGAGGGAGGGAGGGGAGGGGGGGGGGGAGGAAGAGAGGGAGGTGGGGAGGGAAAGATTTTACGTGTACATAACAACCAAGACGTGTACACAATCACCAAGACATGTACACAAGTCACCAGGACAGACCCACCCACACACACACACACAGTCACCAGGACCACACAGGGATGAAGGTCACCAAGTGGGATAAAACGAGGAAGAAGAATCACCATCCGGAGTGATCTGGCACAACGCCCGAGTGCAGTTATGCCTTGATAAATACCTTCCCTCACCTCACCCCCCCCCTCCTTCCCTCACCTCACACCCCCTCCTCCTTCCCTCACCTCACACCCCCTCCTCCTTCCCTCACCTCACATCCCCCCTCCTTCCCTCACCTCACACCCCCCCTCCTTCCCTCACCTCACACCCCCTCCTCCTTCCCTCACCTCACACCCCTCCTCCTTCCCTCACCTCACACCCCCTCCTCCTTCCCTCACACCCCCCCTCCTTCCCTCACCTCACACCCCCCCTCCTTCCCTCACCTCACACCCCCTCCTCCTTCCCTCACACCCCCCCTCCTTCCCTCACCTCACATCCCCCCCCCTCCTTCCCTCACCTCACACCCCCCTCCTTCCCTCACCTCACACCCCCCTCCTTCCCTCACCTCACATCCCCCCCTCCTTCCCTCACCTCACACCCCTCCTCCTTCCCTCACCTCACACCCCCTCCTCCTTCCCTCACCTCACACCCCCTCCTCCTTCCCTCACCTCACACCCCTCCTCCTTCCCTCACCTCACACCCCCCCTCCTTCCCTCACCTCACACCCCCTCCTCCTTCCCTCACCTCACACCCCCCCTCCTTCCCTCACCTCACACCCCCTCCTCCTTCCCTCACCTCACCCCCCCCCCCTCCTTCCCTCACCTCACACCCCCTCCTCCTTCCCTCACCTCACACCCCCCCCCTCACCTCACACCCCCTCCTCCTTCCCTCACCTCACACCCCCTCCTCCTTCCCTCACCTCACACCGCTCCTCCTTCCCTCACCTCACACCCCCCCTCCTTCCCTCACCTCACACCCCCTCCTCCTTCCCTCACCTCACACCCCCCTCCTTCCCTCACCTCACACCCCCTCCTCCTTCCCTCACCTCACATCCCACCTCCTTCCCTCACCTCACACCCCCTCCTCCTTCCCTCACCTCACACCCCCCCTCCTTCCCTCACCTCACACCCTCCTCCTTCCCTCACCTCACACCCCCCCTCCTTCCCTCACCTCACACCCTCCTCCTTCCCTCACCTCACACCCCCTCCTTCCCTCACCTCACACCCCCTCCTTCCCTCCCTCTCCCCCTCACCTTCTTTAATTGTCATCTTCACCTTTATACCTGCCAAGAAGAGTCACACCTTTATAGACCATTTAACCCCTCCCCTCACCCCTTATTATTTCAGGAGCCACCATAACAAACAAATGGCCCTTCAAGCCCTCCCCTGACCCCTTAATTCCCTCCCCTTACCCCATTAACACCCTCCCCTTACCCCATTAACACCTTCCCCTCACCCCTTAACACCCTCCCCTTACCCCTTAACACCCTCCCCCTACCCCTTAACACCCTCCCCTTACCCATTATTATTCCAGGACAGAACTTAATAGACAAATTATTTCCTAAATCATCCATTATTTTCAACAACAATTACTGGGCCGATTTATACCTCAATATAAATAAATAAAGAAATAAAAGGAGAGAGGAGAAGAAGAAGAGTGTGAACGGAGGGGAGAGTACACACACACACACACACACACACACACACACACACAGTAAAAATCATTGATACACAACTAATTATAACCAGATCACAATAACAGCCACAACACATAAATCACCTCTACCTCCTCGACCCAATTACGTCTTGGTTATTGTTATTGATATTACAAGATCTTAGGTCATTGGTGTCACTGGCAGCCATAAATCACGGAAAATTGGGGGTAAATTGACAATGAGCCGCCACACTACTGACTGTTCTTCGTGTGTGGTAATAATAATAATAATAATAGTAATAATAATAATAATAATAATAATAATAATAATAATAATAACAATAATAATAATAACAATAATAATAACAATAATAACAATAACAATAATAATAATAACAATAATAACAATAACAATAATAATAATAATAATAACAATAATAACAATAACAATAATAATAATAACAATAATAACAATAACAATAATAATAATAACAATAATAACAATAACAATAATAATAATAATAATAATAATAATAATAATAATAATAATAATAATAATAATAATAATTAACGGTTTATTGAAAGAGCTTGGCAGCCAGAAGGCTGAAAATATACAGTTACATATTTGGGGAATGGGTTTCGAATTACAAATAATATACAAATAACATAAGTGACACAAATAAGACATATAATAACTTAGATGGGGAAAAGCTCAAACTACAGTTCATTTCAACATAGTAACAGTGCAAGGAGTAGTGTTTACTGGGAGTGAATACACTGGTTTATTACAAGTTATTGATAATTTTTACAATGGTTGGGACTGGGCTGTTCTTATAGCGATCAGTTCGTGCTCGTATGGGCTGGATGCGGTTGTGGTGTCGAACGGCAATTCTCGGGCGAGGGATCTCAGGTGGTAGTAGGAGCCGGTGTCGAGGATGGTGTAGAAGCTTCTTACCAAATTTGCAGATGAGGTCGTGGTGATGGTCAGTGAGAGTCGAAAGGGTCAGTGTGTTGAGCGCTTCTTGATATGTGGAGTCGGAAGGGGAGAGAATAATCTTGCATGCCCTCTTTTGCACTTTTTCTAGGTGTTTACGTTGTGTGGCATTTGTGTGTGTGTGTGTCTGTGTGCGGAGGTATTTAATGGTGTTTCTGACCCTTTAAAATCCCAATACAATAATCTAATGGCGTTTCTACCCCTTTTAAAATCCTAATGGCGTTACATAATGGCGTATTTCTCAGGAGTAATAATACCATAAAAATATATACCCATACAAGTTTTCCTCTGGTGTGCGTGTTCTTCATGAAGGCATTTAGGTGGGATAATGGCGCATATTACTCCGCCTTTGTTACACATACACACATACAGTCACACAAATACACACATACAGTCATACAAATACACACATACAGTCATACACATACACACACCCACACGGAAGCCTCACCCACACATAGATAGAGAGAAAATATGTAAATAGATTAAATAAGGATAATGAAAGATAGGAAGAACGAGGAAGAGGGAGAAGGAAGAGACAAAAATAAGAGAGATAATGAAGATGAATACGAAAAAAAAAGAGAGGGAAAGAGGGAGATAGAAGGAAGGGGGAAAGATGAGAGATGGGTAAGGGAGAGTGAAAGAAAGACGAAAGGGAAAAAGAAAATGAGAGGATTAGATGGGAAGGAGAGAGAGAGAGAGAAAAAAATGGAAGGAGGGAGAAAGTGAGAAGAGGAAAAATTAGGTAAGGAGGGAAACGTGAGTAGAGAGAGAGAGAGAGAGAGAGAGAGAGAGAGAGAGAGAGAGAGAGAGAGAGAGAGAGAGAGAGAGAGAGAGAGAGAGAGAGAGAGAGAAATGAAGATTAGCGAGACAAAAAGAAAGAATAGAGAGAAGTGAGAGAAAAAAGGAGGAGGGGGAGGGGAGAGAGAAAAAGAGAGGCGCCCCTAGGAGTATCAAGTGGCAGGCGGCCTACAGCCCCCGAGAGATGCTGCCTCCCGCCTGGTGGTGGTGACCTTACTTTATATAACTGTAGGAGAGGCAGAAGGAGGGAGGGAGGGTGAAGGAGGGAGAGTTAGGTAGGTAATAAAACAAGTTAAAAAAAATCAATAAAATTAACCAACCACAACGAACGTACCTTAACACACACCTGTACCTCACAACTCATTAACCATCATTTACCTGCAAAGAAAAAACACACACCTGTAGTTCAGTACCGTATAACACACCTATGGAATACCTGTTCTATTCTATACACTGACCCCTCCCCCTCTCTCTCATACAAAGATATTATGAAAACTTTACGAGAAAATAAAACAAGAATTAAATTATATAATGAACTCATGTCAAGAAAAACAAACTTATACAGATACACATTCTTATGCACACACACACACAAACACACAAACACACGCGTACCCACACACACACCCACCTGACACGCACACAAAAATATCTTCTTCCTTTCCCCAACTCCAAGACGGACAGAAGGTCAACGAAGTAGTGTTTGTGTGTGTGTGTGTGGGGGGGGGGGGGGTGTGATGGGTTGGGGATGTGTGTGTGTGTGTGTACCTGTGTGAGCCCCCCCCCCCCAGCCAACAGCAAGTCTTGTTATTCTCCTTGTTTCTTCAGGCAGAGTCCCGCGGGGCCAGCAGCTGCGGCCCTGACAACTTAAGACAACATGTTAAACCTTCCCCCTTCACCACCACATAACTTTGGCCCCCTCAGGGTAACCAACCAACGCTCACACAACACGTACATACATACACACAGACGGACATAATACACATACACACACACGAACAGAAAACATATACAAACACCCAAAAATACAAAACACACTTAAGGTAAAATATTGACTTAAGAAGGCACTCTACCATAACCTACAACATCCCATAACCTCTATAACAACAGTATAAAGAGAGACCTATAACCTATAACACCTTATAACAGACAGACAGCATACAAAATATAACACAGGTAAATTCCATTCAGGGTAATAATCATAAATTGCGTTCCGGGGTTCACCACACACACACACACATAAGCTACGAGGTGAGGTTGAAATTTCTAGTTTTGCAGCATATTTTTTCCAGGGATGGGGGGTTGGAGGGGGGAGAGGGGGGACGGAGGGGGAAGAGGGGGGGGGGAAGGGGGATAGGGGGTTGTTGGAAAAGCTAATTAATGTTGTAATCTATCGTTAAGCTCCCATCCATTGCAGAGGGGGGGGGGTTAGGGGGAGGGGAGGAAGGGGTTATTGTAATAGTTTGCGCGCGCGTGTGTGTGTGTGTGTAAGTGTATGTGTGTGTGTGTTCAAACGTTCTTTCATAACTCATAATAAGTCTGGGTTCAAAAGTTCACCTCTCCCTTATAAACGTTTAAAGGTTCAAAAGTTCAACTCTCCCTTAAAAACGTTTAAAGGTTCAAAAGTTCAACTCGACCTTAAAAACGTTTAAAGGTTCAAAAGTTCAACTCGACCTCAAAAGTCCTCACGAGGTTCAGAACTTTGCCTCCTCCTCCTCCTCCAAGGTTTAAAAGTTCCCTTCTTCCTTGCCTGGACGAAGGAGGGAACGTCTTATAACAAAGTCTTCCAAGAGGAGGAGGAGGAGGAGGAGGAGGAGGAGAAGGAGAAGAAGATACCACCATTAGAAAGACCTAACAAGCTGTACTCACTGATACTGCTCCCCCCTCCTCCTCCTCCCCACAATAATGAGAACAATTCCACACAAAAGGAAGACTACACACACACACACACACACACACACAAACACACACACACACACACACACCAGAAATCATTATAACTCTACTCCTTTACCAGGAATGCGGTAATTAATGTGTGTGAGTGTGTGTAGCGGTCAGGAGGCACCGGAACAGCGCTGACCACAGATGAAAATAAATTATGACTTGCCCTGCCATCTCTAGCTAGTGCTCTGAACTACCTAACCTAACCTAACCCTCCCCCCCTTCCCGACTAAACCACCCGACAGACCAACCACCCGACAGACCGACCACCCGACAGACCGACCACCCGACAGAGCTCTTGACAATAACACTAAGGTTGTTAAGGGTTGCATGGCTCCAAGTTGTTATTCATATGTTTGGTTAATATTTTTTTAGTGGTTGTTTAGTAACTGTTTGGTTGTGTGGTGGAGGTTGTACTTCAATCATTGGGGGGGAGGGGGGGTGATGGGGGGGGTGATGGGGGGGTTACGGATAGCAATGACTTGATCTGTCTCTCTCTCTCTCTCCATCTCTGTCTTTCACCTCTATTCATCCTTCATGTGTTCCTCTCTCTCTCTCTCATCGCCCCCAAAACACATTATATATCTTTTACATGTTAATAAAAGTCATCATATAACACGAGTTAATACCAACAGAAAGGCCGTAAACCCGCGGCTCATATATTAAACTCACACATAAAACAGTTCCTAAATACTGCGCAGTGATCCAAAATGCTGCTCCAGGATCACAAATAAGAACATAAGAATGGAGGAAACTGCAGCGGGTCATACTGGGCAGTCCCGTTTATACCCAACCCCTATTGCTCATATATCCATCCAGCCTATGTTTGAAGCTATCCAGAGTATTCGAGTTAATGATGATATTTGGTAACTTGTTTCATTCATCCACTACTCTGTTTCCAAACCAGTGTTTACCTATTTCGCGTCTAAATCTAAATTTGTCTAATTTAAAACCGTTGCTACGAGTTCGCTCCCGGTTGAAGCGGTGATCCAAAATGCATCTTTGTTGTATGAAATGGAGTTACAGTTTTTTTTTATTTCGTGAGAAAAATCGACTTCAAAGAGGTAAGCTCACGCCTCGATGCTGTTATTACCTGAGAAATGGTGTGTGAGACCTAGAGGCTTCATGTGTGGGGGGGGGGACCACACAGTATTTGTCAACAACTAATGAGAAACCGTGACGTCACGTGAGAGAAGGTACTTGATTGGCTGCTGTGAAGTGTGACAACCTGTGATACGCCGTGACGTCACGTGATGGAAAGCATCCACCACCTTATTGGTTGTCATGAAGTTTGTCAACGACCTGTGATACGCCGTGACGTTACGTGAGACAACGCGCCTCATTGGTTGCCACGAAGCTTGTCACGGGTCTGGAGATACGCCGTGACGCCATGTTGGGGAAAGCGCCTCACTGGCCATCATCAAGTTGTGACAAGCCGTGCAGTATATACATCAACAACTTGTGACACGCCGCGACATCTGGTACTAAACTGTCCCACACCCTTGGGCGTCGCCACTCTGCTGATGACTATCCTGACACTTGTAGCAACACGCCCGACAAACTTTAATATATGAAGATAGATGACGCCCACGGTGTGTCACCCTAACCTTTACAAAACATAAGCTACAAAAGATAAAATACACAGACACACACAGACACAGACACACACAGACACAGACACACACATACACAGACTAACACAGAAACACACATACACAGACTAACACAGAAACACACATACACAGACACACACAGACACAGACTAACACAGAAACACACATACACAGACTAACACACAGGTAAGGAGTGTGAGCGTGGCCTCAACGTGACGTGAACGAGCTCAACAGGAAACTTAAAACAGGTTTTTTTGTGTGTGTGTTGTGTCGTACCCGCCTCAAGGACCTACCTCTCTCACATGTGTAGGTACCCCCTCTCTCCCTCACCCCACCCCCTCTCTCCCTCACCCCACCCCCTCTCTCCCTCACCCCACCCCCTCTCTCCCTCACCCCACCCCTCTCTCTCCCTCACCCCACCCCCTCTCTCTCCCTCACCCCACCCCCTCTCTCTCTCCCCCTCTCTCCCTCACCCCACCCCCTCTCTCCCTCACCCCTCCCCCTCTCTCCCTCACCCCACCCCCTCTCTCCCTCACCCCTCCCCCTCTCATTCCTACAATACCTTGTCTCTTTCTCTGTCATTCCTCCAACACCCCCCTCCCTCCATCCCATCTTTTCCACATTCCCACTCACCTCCCTCCCATTCTTTCTCTCACTCACCCCCCAACTCTCTCACTTACCTGTCCCTTCTTCATCTGTGCCATACACCTGTCTGTCTGTCTATCTATCTATCTGTCTGTTTTTCTCCTTTGCTACAGATGTTTCGTTTGATCTTTATACCTTAAGAAATATACCCGTCTGTTTCATTAAAAGGATATTGGTTACCTGTCAATATGGCGTTTACCGTCTCACTGGTTCAAACAGGTAGGTATTGTGCCCCCCCCCCCCCCGATACACACACGCTCACACCTACACCTAAACAAACACACGCACACACACAATACACCCACACAATACACACACACACACACGCCACTTACCACGCGTCACGTACAGATCAAAAAACACAACATGCAAAACGTGTTCAACTCTAAAGGAACTGAACATGAGGAGCGTGTTCAAAACCCATCAAGTGAACATGTGAACTTTAGTATGAACAATGGCACTGCTTACACCCACATGGAGATGACGTCATTATTGGTAAGGTGAGATAAGGCGAGGTAAGGTGAGGTAAGGTAAGGTAAAGTAAGTTTCTACAATGAATAAACAATGAAAAAATAACGATGATAGGTGATATAATGACATACAATAATGATAATAATGATAACTACAATAATAGCACTGAGAGAGAGAGAGAGAGAGAAATGAATGAACCCAATCAACGGAGACGAAGCGACCTTGTGACGACACACCAGGAAACACACACCCCGGTATAGACTGGGGTACCGGTATAGTCTGTGACCTACTTTTACTGAATCACCTTCAATAACGCCCACAGACAGCTGACTGAATGAGGCAGACAGGATCTCTCTCTCTCTCTCTCTCTCTCTTTATCTAACTTTTCTCTGTCTAAGGTGTAATAAGCTGGGGTGCCTAATCTTCAGGTGACAAACAGTGAATCAGGTCAGTACTAAACAACCATAGACCTCATCTGACCTGGTGCAGTTGCCGGTGTCACTAACCTGACCTGACCCAAACTGACCTAACCCAACCTGACCTGACCCAACCTGACCTTATAAAACCCAAAACACAATGTGAGACGTTAATGGCTGTGATTGGTCGAAAATGTCAGTTGATACCGTGTCCTGTGATTGGTCAATTTGTATTTTTAAAGACGTTATGTGTCACGTGTTACTAATAAATCATAATGATTGGCCAATCAATGTGAATAACCAAAGGTTTTGTCTGGCCAAGAATAGATGACGAAGGTAAATAACGTTTGATGACGTAATGGCTCTAGCTATAAAATGCCGTAATAAACAAAAAATAACGTGATTGGTCGTGGATGAATGACGTAAAGGCTCATAATTGGTTAAAAAAATTATGTAACAAAATAGCTCCTGATTGGTTGAAGACAAATGACGCAAAGCCTTATGACTGGTTGAATGAATAATGACGACACAAAAAAACATGACGTAGCAACAAAAAAAACGCCCCTGGTTGGTTGAAGATGAATGACGTAAAGCCTAGTGACTGGTTAAAAATAATAATGACACCAGACAAGAAGAGCATATGACAGATGGTGAGATGAATGACCCACGCAAAATATTCATGGTTGGGAGAAGTGTTTTAGGCGGCCGCTTCAACATAACCTAACCAAACTTAACATAACCCAAACGTACATACAACCTTGGCTAGACACACCAATTTCACAAGGCCCCACACTCACACACACTAATCCCTGGCCCACGTGCTGCTGTTGTAATCTGAGCCAGAATGTGGAAGGAAATTAACACAGCTTACGGGACCCTAACAAGTGCCAGTAGCCAAGTCTAGAAGAGGTGTTAAGTGAAGCCGTCTTGTATTTCCTAATGGTGAGTATTCTTCTCTATACATACATACATACATACATACATGCATACACTCACAAACACACACACGACCGGACAAATAGTAAGGCCATACAAACATACAGAGATGCTATGAAGAATACACACATACTCATAATACATACACAGTACTTAACATTTACATACATATATACAAATACCACATGTATAAATTCTGTAATCGTCTGTAATAGATGAATTAATACAGAAGATAGGTTATATTAGGTTAGGTTAGATTAGAGGTTAGGTCAGGTCACATAAGGTTAGACCAATTAAGGTTAGGTCAGGTCACATAAGGTTAGACGAGGTAAGGTAAAGAAAGGTAAGGTTAGACTAATTAAGGTTAGGTCAGGTCACATAAGGTGAGACGAGGTAAGGTAAAGAAAGGTAAGGTTAGACTAATTAAGGTTAGGTCAGGTCACATAAGGTTAGACTAATTAAGGTTATGTTAGGTAAGACAAGCATTAGTCAGTACAACCATCAGGAAAAATAACCATACGTTTTAAAACCTTCCCTACAACCCAAAACAATCCACCAACACCTGAGTATCAACCAAACGCTCTCCTCCACACCTGAAATACCTTAATTAACAGACAATGAGTCACTCTGTCCCCAACACCAAGGTCTTAGGACAGGTGCTGTTGGCCAAGAGGTAATCAGCCAGTGATTAGGGAAGGAAAACTCTGGTCTGACCTGCCAATTACCCGTTGTCGTCCTTAAGGTGTAATCACGTGTTTCGGGTCAACTAGTTTTTACCGTCTGGTGTGTGTGTTAAGCCCCAGTCCTGGTAGAACTCAATAGACCCCAGTTTAAATAGATCCTAGTAGACCCCAGTCCTAATAAAACTTTAATACTGAATGGCACCTCAACAATGACACCATAACACTATGACTCGACGACAGTATGGCACCCTGATGGCACTCCGACAGTATGGCACCCTGATGGCACTCCGACAGTATGGCACCCTGATGGCACTCCGACAGTATGGCACCATCACCCAAAAGTCGCCATCTTTCTCTCGGCAGGTAAACGTAAACACCACAGATTAGTCCGAGGTCCGTACCCCTGCAAGGACCCTGGCTTCGGTTTCATTTAGACGACATCCGAACCCCCCGCCAGTGTGACCATAAGGCAACAGGACCGACCAACAGTTATTGAAATAGAATAAATAAATAACGCGAGAGTGATCAACCATCCCAGGCCCCAAAACACCTCATGTATTAGTCAAAGCATTTAATGGACATGGTTCTTTAATGGGCCCCAAGCTGTAGTCACTTGAAGGGGAGCGGACAGTGGCGGTCGCTGGTTGACGCATCCAGGAAATTCATTTAAAATTAATTAACAATTTGGTTTAATTTGTAATTGAGCCTCGCCTGAGTAATTGTTGTAGCAATTTTACTCCAGTGACTCCACAACAGGGTGAAAAGTGTCCCTGCCTGGGTCACTTACTAACACAAAGTGAACATCTACCACCACCACCACCACATGTTCCACCACCACCACCACATCTCCCCCACCAACACAGCTCTCCCTCACCACCAAATATCTCACCCTTCCCCCAGCCAAACCTTTATCAATAACAGGTACACTGACTGGACCAATATCAGCCCCGATATAAAATAATAACGATATTAACTCTAGCTACAATTAATAAATAGATGGCGTTGCAAGAGTTTCATCTACCACATACAGAGAGAGAGAGAGAGAGAGAGAGAGAGAGAGAGAGAGAGAGAGAGAGAGAGAGAGTCAAGATAGCATGACAGTTCCTACACGGTCAGATCTAAAAGTCTTCCTCAGGTTCTATTTACTATTATGTCTGGACACGCTTTAAAAATGACCTCAGTTCACTAAAGCTTTCTCAGAAACAGTAAAGCTTAGACACGGGGAAACTTCACGTCAGCTGTACCTATAGTTGTTGTCACAGGTAAATAGGAATAAAAGTAAACAAATAAATAAGTAAAAAAAATAATAATAATAAAAATAAAAAATAAATAAAATATTAACAATAAAAAAAAATAAAAAATATATATATTTTCCCCACAAATTTAAAAGTGGGTCAACATGATTTTACATTTCCTGGGTAGGCAGAGGGGGGGGGGGGGAGAGGGGAGGGAAGGAAGGGGTTGAATCACCTTACCATTAACCACAATTTAACCTAACCTAAGATCAACCACAATTTAACCTTACCTAAGATCAACCACAATTTAACCTAACCTAAGATCAACCACAATTTAACCTAACCTAAGATCAACCACAATTTAACCAAACCTAAGATCAACCACAATTTAACCTAACCTAAGATCAACCACAATTTAACCTAACATTAACCATAACCTAACGCTAAATCTGAAGTAATATGAGGATGGTTAATCGGTTGAAATAAGCTGTAGGGTTAATCTTCAGGTGAGCCAAGATTTAAACATTACGCCCAGACCAACACAGCTACCTGGACAGTAATTAAAACCACTCCACTAAGACCTGGAAAATCACATCACCTCTCATCTGTTGTCCAAAAATCATAGTGTAGTTGTGACCATGGGACAAACCAAACCTAACCTCACCCGGAGTTGAATCGGTGTCCCCAGTTGGCGCTAAATCATGCAAATACCTGACAGATTTCCTCCCTCCACGCACGACACAAGCCGGAGTTACTGACTTTTCTCCAACCAGCACAAAGCCTTTTTGACAGTGTCCTCCCCTCCCCAGCCAGCCAGCCAGTGAGTAAGTGAACGAGAGAGAGAGAGAGAGAGAGAGTACACACCCTCACAGACCATGGTACGTGAGAAAATACACCCTCCCCTCTTTCTCTCCTCCCCCCACGACCCTCCTACCCTCCCACGACCCTCCTTCCACCCCCCACGACCCTCCTCCTACCCCCCACGACCCTCCTCCTACCCCCCACGACCCTCCTTCCACCCCCCACGACCCTCCTTCCACCCCCACGACCCTCCTCCTACCCCCCACGACCCTCCTTCCACCTCCCCACGACCCTCCTACCACCCCCCTCCACCACAACAACAATGACCAACCTCTAACGTCTTTGGAAAGCGGTCACGTGACAATGAGAGCATCGAAGAACCCTTGTTGTGTTGTGATTGGACCATTCCTCTCTTTACTGTGTTGTGATTGGTCCCAGCTCTCGTTCATTGTGCGGTGATTGGTCGCCGCTTGTGTTTGTTGTGCCATGATTGGTCAGTGCCATTGTTTACTCGGCTGTGATTGGTGTAAGTTTTGTATTTCTGGTCCACAATATAAGACTAATGGACGTAAGCGAAAAGTTGGAATGTGATTGGCCGATGTCTTTGTTTATACTGATACTGAGTTGTGATTGGCCCGCGACTGAAATTTGTTATTCTGGTAATCTGATTGGTTGATTCACTTAAGCGTGGCTCCAAAACTCTCACTTTTTTCCAACACTTCCAAATATGTTTCTTTTGTGTGTGTGTGTGTGTGTGTGTGTGTGTGTGTGTGTGTGTGTGTGTGTGTGTGTGTGTGTGTGTGTGTGTGTGTGTGGCAAATACTTGAAAAAATTACCAAATTTATCCCCATGAGTACAATATCCTGGTCCAGGAGTACGATGACTTAATCCTTGAGTACGATAAGCTTAACCCACTTAAGTACGATACCAAGGAACCTACCACACCACACCACAAGACACACAGGCCTACATACCACACCACAAGACACACAGGCCTACCTACCACACCACAAGACACACAGGCCTACATACCACACCCACGCCTACCACATCACACACAGGCCTACCTACCACACCACAACCAGGCCTACCACATCACACACAGGCCTACCTACCACAACACACACAGGCCTACCTACCACACCACGACGGCCAGAAATAAAGATCCTCTACCCGAAACAGCGTGGAGAGAGTAAGGCCCCGTGTTATAACCCAACCTATAGTTTCCCCTGGCCAGCCCGTCAACCTGAGTGTGGCCAGCTAGTGTTTCCCCTCTACACACATACGTTCCCATCTAATTATTTCAAAACAAAAGCATGATACTACACACCCATGGGATATACTGACAGTAAATACAGACAAACCTAACCTAACCTAACCAAACCAAACCCAACCAAACCTAACCTAACCAAACCTAACCAAACCAAACCAAACCTAACCAAACCTAACCCAACCCAACCTAACCTAACCAAACCTAACCTAACCAAACCTAACCCAACCTAACCTAACCAAACCTAACCTAACCAAACCAAACCAAACCTAACCTAACCTAACCTAACCAAACCTAACCTAACCTAAACACAACTAAGAACAAACACAAAGCCCTAATAACAGCAGACTGGGGCACATTAAGTCAGGTTGGGTTTGTAATAATGCTAAGTACTTAATAGTTTTTCAATGATTATCTACGATTCTAATTAACATGATCGTCCTGACATACACACAACACTCACATCACAGAATACGGACAGTGGAGATGTGCTGAAGTATCGGTATCGGCACATCTCTAATACCTCGACACATCACCAAAATAATAACAGTCAATATTTACATAACCAAAAATGATACAAAAAAGATAAATTCAAAACAATAATTATAAATCCCGAGGGAGTTTCCATACGACTAACACACGTACGTCTATTATACAAACGTTCCTCCCATCCGTTCAAACACCAACAGCCTGTGGCAAGGTAAACACGCCTCAGTGGACATATTTAACAACGTCAATTATCTAATCTTTCTTTATCATTTGTTTACAGGAAAAAACTCAGAAGACATTTTAACGTATTTTCCCGCGCAAAAAAATCAGAGTCACTGAGGAACCACGAGTGTATAAAAATTCCTCCCGCCGCTACAGTAGTGTCGGGTCTCTCCACACACACACACACCTCGTGACTCGTGTTAATTAAGTCTGGCATTCACTAATTCTCGGAAAGGTTGTGAGTGTTTTAACCCTGTGACATTATTTCAACCATTACGACTCACCTCAACAACAGACCAGTCAACTTACTAGTCCATAAACACTCAATCCCCTTCAAGGATAGATCTTTAAACCTTCAACCAGATTCAATTCACATAAGAAAGTAATCTAATATATCAATTGTAACTACACATATATATATTAATAATTAAAACTAGTACATATATATAGTTACACATATTTATAATCGAAGCCAAAAGCAATACTTATTTTTTCCCATGTTACTCTCTTATTTCCCACGACACAAGAACACTTAATTCCCCATCTCAACCAAAATACCACAACACAGTATGGAAGACCTTTAGGCTCACATGAAGATTAAACCACCCCAGCTTACTTCACCTTAAGATTAACCACCCCAGCTTACTTCACCTTAAGATTAACCACCCCAAAGCTAATCTACCCCCCCAGGTGGAAAAAGCTGAGGAGGGGGAGGAGGGGTAATCTTCATGTGATTCGATGTTAATTAAATTTTCAAGCATTATGTGAAGCAGTTTAATAGTATGTCCAAAATCGTAATGATTCTTACGTGAAAAAGAATAAATTAACCTGTTGCTTAATTTATATATACATATACAAAACTTAAATAGACCTCTTCAAATAACTATATACATCATCTTAATTTATATACCGATAGTTTCTAAAATAACACTATATACATTTATATAAACCGTAGAAAAGAAAATATATACATCTTAATTTATATACTGGAGTTTAGTTCATAAATAGGTAACAACACACACACACTGATACTTCGTTCATGTTACCTGTAAGACCCCAGGAACCGCTCCCGTGATTATGTGCTGCGGCTGCTGTAAACTTCAAGTATCGTGTTACGTATTGTGAGCCAAATGCCACTGTTTATATACTAGCAATGTAAACACGGGCGTTGCTAAGGGTTTGTTGTGATGTCAAAACAAAAACAGTGGTTAGATTCTCCAAGATGTGCGCTTGTGTGTGTGTGTATGTGTGTGTGAGGTAACTATTACACTGCAAATATACCTATAAAACGCCAAAGTTACTTCCCGGATCCTCTTAACAATGGTAACGTGTTGAATGACGTAATTTACAGCACAGCTTACAATCATAATATACAGGTGGATGGTAATCAAGCTACAAATGGGTTGCATCCCCTCAGGTAAACGGCAGGTAACAACCAACAAATACACAGACAGGTAATTTCGTAACTATTCACATCTTTCAAGGATACAACCGGATGTGAGTAACGAAATAGCCAGTGATAATGATGATGATATGTGCGTGTGTGTGTGTAAGAGAAAGAGTATGCGTGTGTGCGTGTGTATCCCAGTAAATCACGTGTCCTGTCATTTTCTTAACACAGACAGACAGTAACTCTCACAACGAACTGGTAACAAAAGTCGTATCGCCATTATCCCAAAGACATACAGTAACTGCCGGACACTTCACTCACACCTTTCCCCCAAATTCTCACCTAAACAAACTTCTGTGTACCTAAGACAGAGAAAATACCAGACCAGATAAAACACAAGTTACTACAAGACATCAAAAACTAATGGTACTTTATATACGAGAGTAACCGTACATTGATCTACGGTATACGGACAAGCTATCGCCGCTAACCGAATATTTATCTCAATTTCCGACGTATTCCAACCAAATTTCAATCCATTCCCAGTTAATAAATACATCTTCCCCACCATATTTCAGCTTGTCAACATAAACACATTTTCAAGAGACACAAACAGATATGCGTGACAACACTACCACCCCCACCCTCTTTAACTAAGAGTGGTTGGGGGTAATAATAAACCACGTGTCACTCAACCACGTACATTTAGTCTACTATCTTAATTAAATTCAACGGTAAATAGCATAAATAGCAGCCGCGGGGGAAGTGGGAAAAAAATACCTCGTTTCTGCGGCATTTGGCGGCAACGTGGGAGAACGAATGATTTTTTTCTCGACAAAATAAATAGCAGGAATTTTTTTTTTACATCCTTATCAAAACAGAAAAGATATACCTATCATTTCACATAATTAATTTTCTCTTAATTTACATCAACGTTTATTTAATTACTGTTCAATCGGTGTCAATAAACTGAGAAACGAAGGAAAATAGTGAGAAAAAAAATTGCATTATTTTTAGTTTATCTTCAATAAATAACAAAATCCCTCCAAACATCACCTATCAAAATCCCTTCCTGTCTGCCTCTTGTTTCACTGATTCCTCACCCCTCACCCCTCACACACACACACACACACCCCTCACACACATTCCTCACCCCTCACACACACACCTCACCCCTCACACACACACACACACACCCCTCACACACATTCCTCACCCCTCACACACACACCTCACCCCTCACACACCTCACCCCTCACACACACACCCCTCACACACATTCCTCACCCCTCACACACACACCTCACCCCTCACACACATTCCTCACCCCTCACACACACACACCCCTCACACACATTCCTCACCCCTCACACACACACATTCCTCACCCCTCACACACACACATTCCTCACCCCTCACACACACACATTCCTCACCCCTCACACACACACATTCCTCACCCCTCACACACACACATTCCTCACCCCTCACACACACACACACCCCTCACACACATTCCTCACCCCTCACACCACACACACCTCACCCCTCACACACACACCTCACCCTCACACACACACATTCCTCACCCCTCACACACACACATTCCTCACCCCTCACACACACACATTCCTCACCCCTCACACACACACATTCCTCACCCCTCACACACACACACCTCACCCTCACACACATTCCTCACCCCTCACACACACACATTCCTCACCCCTCACACACACACATTCCTCACCCCTCACACACACACATTCCTCACCCCTCACACACACACATTCCTCACCCCTCACACACACACATTCCTCACCCCTCACACACACACACACCTCACCCCTCACACACACACCTCACCCCTCACACACACACATTCCTCACCCTCACACACACACCTCACCCCTCACACACACACATTCCTCACCCCTCACACACACACATTCCTCACCCCTCACACACACACATTCCTCACCCCTCACACACACACTCCTCACCCCTCACACACACACCTCACCCCTCACACACACACATTCCTCACCCCTCACACACACACATTCCTCACCCCTCACACACACACATTCCTCACCCCTCACACACACACATTCCTCACCCTCACACACACACATTCCTCACCCCTCACACACATCTCACATCACGAGAACTTAAAAAAAAATCCTCGCCGTTCAGTCTGTTGGCAGTATTAGTAATTTTCTGGGGTGGGGTGAGGGTGAGGGTGGGGGTGGGGGGGTGGGGTGAGGGTGGGGTTGATGGAACTATACAATACGGCCTATTTAATATGCTACTGGCAGGAACGGGCCAGGAAAACACTCGGGGTGGCCTTGACGTGACTGGGAATGAGGGCGGCGGGGTGGTATGAGGGCGGCGGAATGGTATGAGGGCGGCGGGGTGGTATGAAGGCGGCGTGTAAGAACAAAAATAATATGATTCTACACAGTTAAAAATTAATAGGGTAATATATATACTAAAATTAATAGGTTAAAAACACCCATAAACTATTACCGTAAGTTAAAATCTAAAAATATATCCGAAATAAATAGCTTGAGAATATAGACAAATGGCACGGAAAAAATACATTAATTTGAAGGATTTGATGACCGCGACAGTGAAGACTCATGGTGTGTGAGGAGAACCTTGGCCTCGTGGTGGTGGTCAGGATGATGGTGTGTACAAGACCACGTCACCGAGTAATGTATCTTAGGTTTTGTAATTTTCAAGGTCAACACAACACCATTCTATGTGACTCTCTTCCCTGCGTCTTCCCTGTCACAGAAAAATGTCCCTGGTTGTTCCCTGAGACACTGTGAGTTGGGAGGGAAGGAGAAGACAGGGAAGGACATCTTTCTGGGACACTTTGTATACAGTGTCACCCAGAAAAAAAAAACGCTCATATTTTTAATGGTTATATATTAAAATTAAGGCATTAGTATTATTTTTTTATTGGGCGACCCTGTACGTACGTCTCTCACACATGCCCCCCTACCTAACCCACACACGCCTCCCCCTTACATAAGACACACACGCACGCCCCCCCAAGGCTCATCCACCCTCCCACATTTTTTAGAAATTTACAAACTAAAAATTCTGTGTTGTAATTTTTCCCTCCCTTTCACAAGACCAACTCAAAATATATTACCACCCTCCAGTCTGCCTTCCTTTCATCACTATATTGACATATTCTTTTATTCAACCCCTACCCCCCACCCCCCCCCCCCCACCTACTAGCCACTAATACCGCTTTTTTTTACCAACATCGCCTCTTTGCAGGTAGTTTAATCACAAGATGCTATTTATGTCAGCGCTATTGACCAGCGGCGGGACAGAGAGAGAGAGAGAGAGAGAGAGAGAGAGAGAGAGAGAGAGAGAGAGAGAGAGAGAGAGAGAGAGAGAGAGAGAGAGAGAGAGAGAGAGAGAGACTGGGAACAAAAGCCGTTTTATAAAGAACAGCCCCCCCCCCCCCTGGTGATTAAATTAGCTACTGGACGTATAAAATCCACGAGGCGGATAGATGGATGGATCGGGTAGGTTTTACGGTGGATACGGAGGAGGAGAACCCAAGAAGACAGATTCACGCCAGATTAGGGATCGTTCTTACATTAGTTTGTTACATTAATTAAACTATCAAACGACTTGGATGACTTCTATAAAAATCTTGATATAAACTTGGATATCTTTTCCTTGATTATTAAACCCCTAGAATAACACGATATCCACCTCCAATAACATTATAACCACATTTAAAGCAAAATCGTCCTTCTTTTGGGAGTATTTTGATATTTATACACACTCCCTCACCCCCCTCCACAACACACACTTCCTCACCCCCCTCCACACACACCCCCTCACCCCCCTCCACAACACCCCCGAAACAGGTTAGCGTGTAGGTGCGCCTCGTCTCGACCGGGTCACGCTCCTCTGTGTTACGTTCTGGGTTGGATCTTGTCTCACACTGCGGCAACGTTTCATGATACTGTCAACACGTGGGAATAACTACAAACTGGACCCCTGGTTAAACCCTGACAAGATGATAATGGTGGAAAAGTCAATAACCTATATGTAAAGTACAGTACTGGGTTAAATAGCTTTTACACCAGTCACTGCTAACCTAACCAAACCATACTCTATATATAACTAATTTCTCTTCCTAACCTAACTTAACCCTATCACCTAACGTAACACTAATCACCTACCCTATCACCTAATCCCATTTTCACCATAAATTACCCTTCACTAACTCGATCTACCCACATCAGCATATATATATCCACTTGACCCACATATATTTCCAGGAACGTCTAAATAAATTCATCTTTATTTAACATGATTTACAGTGTTAATATACAATGAAAGTGAGTTACAAAAAATATTAATCCTTAGACAATATATTATTTTTTTTTAAGAGGGGGTAGTCTTGGCTCTGGTGGGTGGGGATTATTTCCAGTTTACACAGCAATCCAATACTCTCTTCCTCTCTCTCTCTCTGTCTCTACACGTTCATTACTCTCTGCCACCACTTGCCGCAGTTTTATCCTCTCTCCCTTCTTCTCTCCTATTGGAAACACCCACCTGCACTTAGCTCTTCTTTTTACGGGATATTCGGGCATTACTTCTCAATCTGTCAGTCTTGCGTTTACTCCCTTCGTCGCCTTGATGTAAAAACGCACTGATGGGGAGACTGTGTGTGTGTGTGTGTGTGTGTGTGTGTGTGTGTGTGTGTGTGTGATGCGGGCAACAAAGCTTAACAAAACGAAGGACTTGGTATTTATGACAAGTAAACCAGCTGTCAGTCAAGGAAGAAAGCCAGCTCAGTGTCAAGAGAACCAGCTATCACTGCCAATTAAGGAAGTCAGCAAGCCATCTATCTACCCTAATAAAGCCAGCTGTCAGTCAATGAACCAACCCACCACCCCAAACCCAGCAGGAATGTTTATCAGCTGAAGCCACTGAACAAACCCAACCTAGCTACCTAAGACGGGTGGACATAAAGCCACCTCTAAAAGCCCTAAGCCACTCTCCGGTATTCCCTCCTCCATGAGAAACATTACTTCTGCTTGCGGATTCTAAGAACAGGAATGGCCTCGGGTATATTTAACGACTATTATTCAACTTGGGTGTATAACAAGAGTGTTTCACCGAGTGTTATTCAACTTGGGTGTATAACAAGAGTGTTTCACCGAGTGTTATTCAACTTGGGTGTATAACAAGAGTGTTTCACCGAGTGTTATTCAACTTGGGTGTATAACAAGAGTGTTTCACCGAGTGTTATTCAACTTGGGTGTATAACAAGTGTGTTTCACCGAATGTATGTCCGTATATTATCCTCTATTGAAATACTGTATACTCTTTACTACCCCGTGTGCGTATGTGTGTGTGTGTGTCTGTGTATGTACGTTTCTCTACTTACATAACACTCGTATACATATACCACTTTTGTTCCACATACCAAGAGAGGTTTCGTACCATAATTACACCACGAGTTAAAAAGCCGTGTTTATACCAATGGGTGTATAATATACATTGTTCCACTGGGGTATACAATACACTGTACTTGTTCCAGCGAGGTGTATAGCTGAACCAATTTTCCTCCGGGGGTTGTATTGTTCAACCGGGTGTGTATGAACGTTAGTAGTGTATATAAACTTGACACAACGTAGTGAGTCGGCGTCAGCCTTAAATCAACAGCGTAAATATGACTCGCGTAACTGTTTAGAGAGAGAGAGAGAGAGAGAGAGAGAGAGAGAGAGAGAGAGAGAGCGTGTGAACAAATGTCTAACACAGTATCACCCACTTAAACTGAATAATAATAAAAAAAAAAAAAAAGGTTGAAAATAACAGCACAATTAATAAAGACGACTCACCATGAATCACCCACCACCACCACCACCACACTGTAACAAGGCAGCTGCAACACCCTCCAACCACCCCCTCTCCTACACAGTATACCATTCCTCGGACTGTATCTTCCTCGGTCAACACGATACATAACCAATGTCTTTGCTATACGCCGCCTCTCTTCTACAAAAGGCATCACAAACTTTTTATTTAAACTTCCTCTCTAAAAGTATTGTTATATTAGTTACTATATTAAAAGTAATTGATATATCTTTTGTTTTTTTCCCTCTCTCACTCATTCCTACACGAGTAAAATCTTTTAATGAAGTAATTTACTCTACGGCTTTTCCCGGCAGTAGTTGGGTCAATTAACTGTCTGTATGTCTCATGTAACACTTTTCCACTGACTTGGGATGATAATTGAGATTGAATTATTGTTTTCACCATTAGATATATAAAGATAGATAGATATTCAGTTAAATCACCATAAGTTAACATTTGTTCAGAAGGTATGGAAGGGTGTGACGGTAATATACATACGGTAATGTTTATATATCTGACAAGAGGAGTGTCTGTGTGTGTCTGTGTGTGTGTGTGTGTGTGTCTGTGTGCGTGTGTGTGTGTGTGTCTGTGTGTGCTTGTGTGTACCAGTGTAAGGGGCGGCTCGTAGCGGTAAAGTTGTAAGAGTGAATTCCTTTGTCGTATTTACCTGTTCAGTAGCGTCGCGAGGCAGATGGCGGACGATGAGGTATCTGCCGTTGTGGAACTGCCTCTTGAGTTCATAGATCCTCCTCTTAATGGCTTCTTCCTCGTCCACATCCCAGTTATTTTCCGAGGCTGGGGAGGTGGAGTCCGAGGTGGCTTCTGTTGGCCAAAAGTTAGCTCCGGTAGTGACGGAAACCACGGAATAATTACTGTAGAGAGGGATACTGTTGCCCAGCTGGGTGTTGAACGCATCTGTTGAACTGGTAGCCATGTTGCATCACCTGTGGTAATCTTCACTTTATGAGCGACACCAAATATATTAAACACCAAGAGACAACAACCACCTTCTCACAGCGATGTCACGATACACACTAACTTGTGCTCTCCGTTCGAGCCTCGACGTTTCAAACTGGAGTCACCTGTTTGAGAGTGAGGTTGTCATTGGTCGATACGGCAGCTGAGTCGAGGCATGAGCCAATCAGCGTCCTCCTCTCGGCGCACTCGCCCACCGACGGCCGATTCATTCAAAGCATCCACTCCCAGCCCGCCTCTCCCGGGAGACAGCAGATCAACAAGTGGCTCCTTTTTATTATGTTTTTCTCTATGGAAACTTTATCCCATTTCACAATCATCAACATATTTTACCTCACGATCCACCCGAGGCGACCCAGACACAACAGCAGGCGGGAGAACGGCGTAATAACCCCCCTCGCTAAATATACACTCCTCATAACCTGAGAATATTCCCTCCCATATTGGCGGCAAGTTTGAAGGGCGAAGCACGTGGTCACAACCTAACCCACAGCTCAATACATTATCTTACTATTTTAAACCCATATCTCCTCCTTATCACCAATAAACAAACATTTAATTCACCATAACAACACGTAAAGAAACATAGAACGATAGACTCATACTGGGTCTGGGTAAGTTTCCCTACCTCCCTCCCTCCCCCCCACAAAAAACACCCCCTCTCCCTCCCTCTCACTCTCCCCCACTTTTCCCTCCCCCGTGTCCCCAACCTTTGTACCGCATCACAACAAACAGCCGCTTCACATAGTCTTTGTTACAACACGTCATTGTTTATCTGTACAGTATAATATGCACTAATTACCAGCGTGCGTGTGAGGTGTGTGTATGTGTGTACGTATAGAGAAATCCATGTGTGTGTGTGTGTAGGAACCTTAAGCCAGGTAAACAATGTGTATTTACTAAAAACAAGGCTAATAAAGTACTTGGGTTCATACAATGAGTCTTATTTACAAGACTAGCGAGGTCATCTTAAAACTATATCTTGCGCTTGTTAGACCTCACTTGGATTACGCAGTTCAGTTCTGGTCACCGTATTACAGAATGGATATAGAATCCCTAGAAATAATTCAGAGGAAAATGACAAGACTAATCCCGGGCATTAGGAACCTTGAGTACAGAGACAGGTTAAAGCATCTTAATCTGCACTCCCTCGAGAGACGTAGAGCGAGGGGCGATATGATAGAGATGTATAAATGGAAGTCAGGGCTAAACAAAGGTACCCAAATTATTCAACCAGGAACAAACTCGTAACAATGGTTTCAAATTAGACAAATTTAGATTTAGGCGCGAAATAGGTAAACATCGGTTTGGAAATAGAGCAGTGGACGAGTGGAACAAGTTACCAAAAATCATCATTAACTCGAAGCAATTTTATCCTTTTCTTGGTCAATAACTACCACCTGCATTAATTACAAAGGTGACCAATAATACTAAACATCTTGCCGATACCGATAACAATTAATCCGTGTCACTCCCTACCCAAAACAGTCACTGAAAAGGTAAAATAACACACACACACACACACACACACACACACACACACGGCCAGGGATGTGTTGATTTTAAAGTACACGGCTGAATTAATCTGTCTGGTACTCGTAGTTACTTATCTGCAGTACTGTACCGCGCCATCATAAAGTACAGGTAGAGTTATTGGCCGTGTGTTGACAGGTACAGAACACAGGTACAGTAATTACCATATGTTGGCGTAGATTACAGGTAGAGATACAGCTATATGATCCATCAGCGCGTGACAGATACAAGTATATAACAAGTGTCCAAGGAGTAATGAGAGAGAGAGAGAGAGAGAGAGAGAGAGAGAGAGAGAGAGAGAGAGAGAGAGAGAGAGAGAGAGAGAGAGAGAGAGAGAGATTATCCCGGGTTGTGTTTTGCCTCTGATTTTGGGGGAGTGAGTTTGGTGAAGCCTCGGAGCCTATGTGAGAGATTCATGATGGGAGGGGGGGGGCAGGGTGGAGAGGAGGCTATGTTGTTATCCTGTGAGGGGATGGCCACATGATACACTGTGAGGGGATGGCCACATGATACACTGTGAGGGGATGGCCACATGGTACACTGTGAGGGGATGGCCACATGGTACACTGTGAGGGGATGGCCACATGATACACTGTGAGGGGATGGCCACATGATACACTGTGAGGGGATGGCCACATGGTACACTGTGAGGGGATGGCCACATGATACACTGTGAGGGGATGGCCACATGATACACTGTGAGGGGATGGCCACATGATACACTGTGAGGGGATGGCCACATGATACACTGTGAGGGGATGGCCACATGGTACACTGTGAGGGGATGGCCACATGGTACACTGTGAGGGGATGGCCACATGATACACTGTGAGGGGATGGCCACATGGTACACTGTGAGGGGATGGCCACATGGTACACTGTGAGGGGATGGCCACATGGTACACTGTGAGGGGATGGCCACATGATACACTGTGAGGGGATGGCCACATGATACACTGTGAGGGGATGGCCACATGATACACTGTGAGGGGATGGCCACATGATACACTGTGAGGGGATGGCCACATGATACACTGTGAGGGGATGGCCACATGATACACTGTGAGGGGATGGCCACATGATACACTGTGACGGGATGGCCACATGATACACTGTGAGGGGATGGCCACATGATACACTGTGAGGGGATGGCCACATGATACACTGTGAGGGGATGGCCACATGATACACTGTGAGGGGATGGCCACATGATACACTGTGAGGGGATGGCCACATGATACACTGTGAGGGGATGGCCACATGATACACTGTGAGGGGATGGCCACATGATACACTGTGAGGGGATGGCCACATGATACACTGTGAGGGGATGGCCACATGATACACTGTGAGGGGATGGCCACATGATACACTGTGAGGGGATGGCCACATGATACACTGTGAGGGGATGGCCACATGATACACTGTGAGGGGATGGCCACATGATACACTGTGAGGGGATGGCCACATGATACACTGTGAGGGGATGGCCACATGATACACTGTGAGGGGATGGCCACATGGCACTGTGACTAAAACAATAACAATAACAACAATAATAACAAAAATAACAATAATAATAGCAACAACAATAACAAGACAAAAATAACAACAATAATAACAACAAAAATAACAATAATAATAGCAACAACAACAACAACAATAATAATACTCAGTGTTTACCGTTGAATAATCTGCCTCGGTAATTCAGGGTCACCAGAACTGAATATCCAGGTTCTATATTCCGCCATGACAACATGTAATAGACTTTCTGCAGCTAATTGGCATTCCTCTCTGATACCATTTTTACGGCTCTAGTTATTGTGGTTAGGTTAGGTCAGGTTGAGTGTACAGTAGTTGGGTTGAGTTGGTGTTTGGTTGGATTAGGTTAGGTTAGGAAAAATATAGATGGTGCCTAAAATTACAAGAGAGAGAGAGAGAGAGAGAGAGAGAGAGAGAGAGAGAGAGAGAGTGTGTGTGTGTGTGTGTGTGTGTGTGTGTGTGTGTGTGTGTGTGTGTGTGTTGTTTAGCACCTTCTTGACCACACCAACCCAACAGTGGCCACAAGACACAAATGGTACTAACTCATTAACTCATTTTGTGTAATAATAATAATTTAACAACCGGAGGAAGGCGACTACTGGCTGTATGTGGTGTTGTTGTTGTACTGATGTTGTTGTTTTTGTTGTTGTTGTTGTTGTTGTACTGATTTTTTCTTGTTGATGGTGTTGTTGTTGTTGTTGTGGGTGATGTAGGGGCAGACGGGGGGATAGGAGGAGAGGATGAGGAGGTTGGGAAGGAGGAGGTGTGGACTTATAAGACGGATAGTATTAGTAGTAGCAATAGTCAAGAGGTAGCAAGTAGTAGCCTCTGTTACAATACCAGTACAACACCACACATCACCAGTACATCACCAGTACAACACCATACATCACCACACAACACCACACATCACCACACAACACCACACATCACCAGTACATCACCAGTACAACACCACACATCACCACACAACACCACACATCACCACACAACACCACACATCACTAGTACAACACCACACACCACCAGTACAACTTCACACAAACATAACTTTATATACACTTCATTAAACCAAGTGCCGGAGAGGTTAGCTGACTGTAACTTTGGCGATCTGGACACACACACACACACACACACACACACACACACATTTCAGGTCTTTTACTGCAGCATCACTTTAAACACTGAATAGCTAAAGTAAAAACAACTCTTGACTTATATAGACAGTCAGATCCAATGAACCTTAATCCTCGTATCATTATGACTTAAAGTCCTTTGTAGTTCATAGCGTAAAAGGCGTAGTACAGTTGCTTTAAGAGTGGCCGACTATCAGATGCTATATATCAGTATGTAAACAGACTACACTCCATAAATTTCAATAAACAAACCAATTGATGGTATAGAAATGGCGGGGAAATATTTTTAGGGCGGGAAAACTCGGGCTTGACTCACCCAGCCCGCCAAAATTAGCTCCACCCAACGACTAACTAATAACGTACAGCCGTCTTACCTTCCTAAATCAACCAATGTCCTATAATAATAATGATAAAGAAGAAGAGATTTAATAAAGAAGACAACCCGTTTAATGGTGTTAATGGACCAAACGCCATACCAATAATGTTCTTCACAGATTTAATGGTTCCTTAAAATCTAACGTAAAGGAGCTCTGTAGAATACCGGTTGATAATTAATATATATCGGCATAAAACAGAGGCTGGCTGCAGAACATATAGCTTCGTTCTAGATAAACAAGAGAGAAGGAATGTTCGAGAAGAATTAGTCTACTCTTTCATACTCTGACGAAGAGGGAGGGAGGGGTGGTGGGGAGGGGGAGGGGGGGGGGGAGGGGTGGTGGGGGAGGGGAGGGGGAGGGGGGGAGGGGTGGTGGGAGGGGAGGGAGAAGGTGGTGGAGAGGGGTGGGGGGGAGGGGTGGTGGGGAGGGGGAGGGGAGGGAGAAGGTGGTGGGGAGGGGAGGGGTGGTGGGGAGGGGGAGGGGAGGGAGAAGGTGGTGGGGAGGGGGAGGGGGGGAGGGGTGGAGGGGAGGGGAGGGAGAAGGTGGGGGGGGGGGGGAGGGTGGGGGGAGGGGTGGTGGGGAGGGGAGGGTGAAGGTGGTGGGGAGGGGAGGGGGGGGGGGAGGGGTGGTGGGGAGGGGAGGGAGAAAGGTGGTGGGGAGGGGGAGGGGGGGAGGGGTGGTGGGGAGGGGGAGGGAGAAGGTGGTGGGGAGGGGGAGGGTGGGGAGGGGTGGTGTGGGGAGGGGGGAGGGGAGGGAGAAGGTGGTGGGGAGGGGGAGGGGGGGGAGGGGTGGTGGGGAGGGGGAGGGGGGAGAAGGTGGTGGGGAGGGGGAGGGGGGGGGAGGGGTGGTGGGGAGGGGAGGGAGAAGGTGGTGGGGAGGGGGGGAGGGGGGGAGGGGTGGTGGGGAGGGGGAGGGGGAGGGGAGGGTAGTTTATATACGAGTTATTAAATAGCACTTTAAATATATATATATACCCATACCAAATATACATTAACAATTTATATATATATATATTTTACTCATAAACTCGTCAATATAAATTCACCTTTGGATTAGCAACAAAAACTACCCACCTCGTTTAATTACAGGTAAAAACTCAGGTAAATAGTTTAAATCCATTTACTACACTAAACAGTTATATACTCCCTCGGGCATCACGATAAATCACAAAGAAAAATTACACACAAATGAGAAAACAATAACAATAACGCCGCCAGGTGGTTCATTTATGGTGCATCAAACACTTTGTGGGTGATGAAGGTTAATAATGACAGGTACAAACAACACCTGAGGCATAGTGATGATAATAAGAATAACAGCAATAATAAGAATAACAGCAACAATAATAACAACAACGGTGAACATTAACCGAATCACGAGGTTGTAGGGATAGTTGTGAATGTGTTTGTATGTGTAACTAACTGACTAACTGACTGACTGACTAACTGACTGACTGACTGACTGCCCCCCCTCACAAAACGTATCCAAACAAGATCTATTTCTGACGACAAAGGGTTTAAGAGTGAAGGTCATGTGTGTGTGTGTGTGTGTGTGTGTGTGTGTGTGTGTGTGTGTGTGTGTGTGTGTGTGTGCGTGTGTGTGTGTGCGTGCGATTTACTCAAGTTATTTCTTCGTACACCAAAATAATAGACGAGAACATTTATTATTATTATTATTATTATTATTGAGATTTTGTTTTCCACAGGTAGATTAGAACCGAGTGTAAAGGTATGCTCAGGTAATTAGTGATAAAGGTGTTAAATTAAAGGTATATACTGTAGTAATGAAGGAAAGTGACGATAGGACACACACACACACACACACACACACACACACACACACACACACACACACACACACTGTCATGTCAGCTTTCTCGATTACATATACCGCCATCTCGAGAAACGAAAAACGTCTGTAGCTGTCGCCTTCATTGATTTCACTAAAGCGTTCGACCTAGTCGACCACAATATAATCATCAACAAAGCTATTGACCTCGGGCTTCGAAGAAGCCTCATACCATGGCTTACAGACTTCCTCAGTGACCGACGCCAAGCTGTACGCTTCCGAGGGGCTGTCTCCACCTTTCAGTCACTCACCTGTGGCGTCCCCCAAGGCACCAAGATGGGACCACTCTGCTTCCTTATGCTCATCAATGATGCCCTAAGAGAAACCCCTGCTCGCTGGAAATATGTCGACGACTCCACCATTGGGATCAGCGTCAACAATTCTGCTCCCAACTATACCGCCCTTCAGGATTTATTGAACAGTCTCCAAAACTGGGCTACCAACAACCATGTCACCATCAACCATACCAAGACCATGGTTATGCACATCAACCTCTCCTCCGACATTGTCCCACCTCCTTCCATTACTCTAGGTCCGAACACACTCCAGGTCGTAGATTCCACGAAGCTCCTCGGCGTCACCATAGACAACAAACTAAATTGGAAACCACACGTCAATGAAGTTGTCAAATCCTCCAGTTTCCGTCTCCACCTCCTCCGCCGACTCAAGTCCCTCGGAGTTCCTGCACACGAGCTCCTCAGTGTTTACACAACATTCATACTTCCCAAGCTCACCTATGCCTCCCCCACCTGGTCTTCCTCCCTAAATGCCACACAACGTAAACACCTAGAAAAAGTGCAAAAGAGGGCATGCAAGATTATTCTCTCCTCCTCCTACTCCACATATCAAGAAGCGCTCAACACACTGACCCTTTCGACTCTCACTGACCATCACCACGACCTCATCTGCAAATTTGGTAAGAAGCTTCTACACCATCCCCGACACCGGCTCCTACTACCACCCGAGGTTCCTTGTCCGAGAATTGCTGTTCGACACCACAACCGCATCCAGCCCATACGTGCACGAACTGATCGCTATAAGAACAGCCCAGTCCCAACCATTGTAAAAATTATCAATAACTTGTAATACTGTAACACTGTCACTACGTTGAATTGAACTGTAGTTTGAGCTTTTCCCCATCTAAGTTATTATATGTCTTATTTGTGTCACTTATGTTACTTGTATATTATTTGTAATTCGTAACCCATTCCCCAAATATGTAACTGTATATTTTCAGCCTTCTGGCTGCCAAGCTCTTTCAATAAACCGTTAATTATTATTATTATTATTATTATTACATTACCTCAGCTTGGGGTAAATTAATGCAAGAGTCGTCGTTTAGGACTTAATGACCATTAAGACGCGAGTGTCGACAACAACAATTAAGGTAAGAGAGAGAGAGAGAGAGAGAGAGAGAGAGAGAGAGAGAGAGAGAGAGAGAGAGAGAGCCAAACTTGTGTTAGAGGTTGAAATACTCGCATTAAACCTAACCTAATCTAACTTAACCTAACCCAACCTAACCTAACCTAACCCCGGAGGGACAATGGACCAATAGCCGCCATTCTTACATCCTCGGTTAAGAGAGAATCGAACCCATGGACTATAGGTTACTGCTTAGGCCAGAACCCCTTATGCCACTGTCCGATTCGCCCCTCCAACCACCCAATCATAACCTGTAATTTGACTGAGGTGATTGGGGGGGGGGGGGGGGGTGGTTGAGGTGATGTAGGGAGGAAAGGGGAGAGAAAAATGACTCCCCTCCTCTCTCACCCACCACCCCCACAACACACACACACACTCAGAAATAGTGATTATAATACCCTCTCTCAATTTATGCCACAGTCCTATAAAAGAAAGATCACAAAGAGGTGTGTGTGTGTGTGTGTACGTGACGTGTGAGTGTGTGTGTGTACGTGACGTGTGAGTGTGTGTGTGTACGTGACGTGTGAGTGTGTGTGTGTGTACGTGACGTGTGAGTGTATGTGTGTGTACGTGACGTGTGAGTGTATGTGTGTGTACGTGACGTGTGAGTGTATGTGTGTGTACGTGACGTGTGAGTGCATGTGTGTGTACGTGACGTGTGTGTGTGTGTGTATGTATTTGTGTACGTGACGTGTGTGTATAGAAGAGGTTAGCGTATCCTCACCACCACCACCAGACCTGCCCACAAAACACACGATCACTCAGCACTGATTTTTCCCCCGATAACCGATGATCACCGATAACTGACGATCATTTACGAGTATTTTATGATAATCAGGATAAATTGATATCATCCGGTGAATATTCATGACGAGTTTACGGTAATTAACGAGAGCATAGAGCAATTTATGAGGATTTACTACCTGTATTATGAGCGTCTGTTTTTCTGGGCTTTTAATGCATATTTTTACCGCATTATTTTATTTGAGGGGCGGGGGGGGGGAGGGGGGGTGACAATGGCGTATATCGTACCATACAGGGTGTCGATATAATATACCTAGGACATACAATACTTAGCAAGAATCACACACACACACATATACATCTCACCTGTGTGTATAAGATGGAGAGGGGGAGGGGGGGAGGGGAAGAGGGGGAGGGGGTTCTACCTGGTATTGATCAGCCAATCACAGCTAGAGGGTGTCCCAGGTTGCATGTATCTCGTTCCACCAATCACGGGCGAGCTTTTTTCCCCATCTCCCACGCACCTATCATAAAGGACATGCAACTAATTTACATAACACACATCCTCCCCGTCTGTCGTTTTCCTTAACTAAATTAAACCTAACTCAATATTAACTAACCTAACATCGAGTAAGTGGCATTAAGTGAACATATCTAGTTAAGGTAAATTTTCAACATAATAAAACAAAAATTCTCACATCTATAAAATAAACGTAGAAGTAATATTAATAAAAAAAATAAATGACTATATCCAAACATGGCGTCGACACAGCCAACAATGCGACGCCACTCAGAAACAATGTCTTATTATCTTCCTGGCCTCGTAGACTTGCTGTTTATATTATACACACTCTCTATGTATATACTGAAGGGACATAAACTCGTATGGCGATTTCAATGAGTAAATAATTAAATATATCCAATTACCTCTACTGGAGATTCTATAATGAGAAAAAATGGTGAATATTTAATGAGAGAATTTAGAAAATTAATTAAAATCCAAACTTAGGTTAAAACGAAAATTTAATTGGGTGTAAAGTTATATGAAGTACTTTATTAAAGAGAAATATGAATAGGTGTAAAAGTCATTAATATTTTACGATACAAATTTGTTATAGTGAGGTGAGGTGAGGTGAGGCGAGGTGAGGGAGGGAAGTGAGTGTGGTAGCTGGTAGGAGAGCGCCCGCCACCCTCCGCCCGCCACCCTCCGCCCGCCACCTCAACCCCACCCACCATTTCCCTGCCTAAGATTAATGCCTCACCTAATTGCACTCGAAAAGTTTCATAAAACCGCAAATTAAGGACCAGGTGCCGTGTAGGCGACAATTACCACGGCGTAACGGGGGGGGAAGGGGGAGGGGAAACTTGACCTTTGGCGTGATCAACCCTTAAGAGGCCTAGGAGGGTCAGGGGATCAGGGGAGTATTGATCTAACACTAAATACAAGATGCTGTACTGTACTATGGTGTGTGTGTATAAAAAATAAAGACCTACCTCACACACACATCATGATCAGCGAGGCAGTAAAAGGCCTCCAATACGGAAGAGAGAGAAGGAAGGAAGAGAGAGAAGGAAGGAAGGAAGGAAGGAAGGAAGGAAAAAGAGAGTGAGTGGTTCTGCCATCTATTGGTAATAAGACTAACACACAATAACTGCCACATACCACCACAATACTGTCTTAATTTTCCCTCCAAACTACAAGACGAAGACGGAATTAACCTCTGTCTATTTCTGTTTATTCTTCATAATGGACAGGAAATATTACGAGGGCGAGGATATATATTTACATACTATATACATTTAGCACCAACAACCAGTTTATATAGTAATAATGGAAGCTTCGTTGAGTTATATAGAGGCTTCACATCTAATGGACTCACTCTCTATAACGGATTCTCTTCTCCGTATTGTCCGTTGAATAGAGGTTTCACTGTATCTATCTATCTATCTATCTTCTATCTACGTTACTGCTGTTTCATTGACCTCGCAAATACTAACACGTACAAACTAACGCCTATTTAACACGTACCAAAACAAGGACACTAGCCACATCGATACGTACAGCAGTAATTAAATGGAGAGAATTATATTAGTAAACAAGAGGACTCAGGAATACAATACTGTTAACATTAAATAAAATAAAATTAAACAATAACAAAAACCCAATTATATTAACCTAACCTAATTTAACATAAACCTAACGCTAACCTAACGCTAACCTCCATGTACCTTAATCAAACTTAAACACAATAATTAATCCACTGTAAATTAACCTGTATCATGAAAAAAAGGTTAATGCCCAGTTAAACATAAAGATATATCATTAACTCCTAAATGATCATTACACCTGTACAAATGACCATGTCACCTGTACAAATGACCATGTCACCTGTACAAATGACCATGTCACCTGTACAAATGACCACCAATCACACCTGTACAAATGACCATCTCACCTGTACAACTGACCATCACACCTGTACAACTGACCATCACACCTGTACAACTGACCATCACACCTGTACAACTGACCATCACACCTGTACAACTGACCATCACACCTGTACAACTGACCATCTCACCTGTACAACTGACCATCACACCTGTACAACTGACCATCTCACCTGTACAAATGACCAGGTAAGTGTGGCAAGGAGAGCACTGAGTCATCATTACACCTGGTTGAATTTTGTGCACGTTTCCCCTCAGCAGAAGTTTACCCAATCGGAGACACGACTTGCAAGATTTACCTGTAGGTGTGTAACAGTAGCGGACATACACACACACACATCTATCTACACACGCACACAAAACCTAGAGATAGATAGATAGACAGATAAATAGATAGTACGATATAGACACTGATAATGATAAAGTATAATGAGAGAGAGAGAGAGAGAGAGAGAGAGAGAGAGAGAGAGAGAGAGAGAGAGAGAGAGAGAGAGAGAGAGAGAGAGAGAGAGAGAGACGATGATTTCCACCACAAGTATATATATGAACACTTTACCAGAGACAAGGAAGTGTTATTAAAAAAAATAAACAACTGTAAATGTTGATGTGCGTTTGGGATCACCTGAAGAGTAGCCCTCCTCACTTTATTTACCTGGTGATTAACACACCCTAACCTCACCTAACGCTAACCTAACGTTACCCAACCAAACCCAACGTATCCAAACCCCCACCTAGATAAAGTCAGGGTGTTTAATGATCAGGTGAAATAATAAGCTAGAGGAGGGGAGCGGGGGCGGGGGTGGCTAATCTCCCCTGTGATGAGGATGGCGGACACACTACTGCAGAAGGCGGCGAAGGGAGGTAGGTGCAGGAGAGGACCATACCGGGGGGGGGGGGGGGTGCACAGTGGTGTAGAGTTTATTCATTAAGTCTTGCTGTCAGCTAGAGCCAGATATATTAGGCGGGAATGTGCTTAACTTGAATGGACGGCTCGGGAGGGAGGGGGAATGGACGGCTTGGGTGGAGAGGGAGGGAGGGGTGGTTGAGGGGGGAGGGTGGAGAGAGGGCGGGGGAAGAGGGGAGTATGTTGTTGGGTGAGTGGGAGGGAGAGAGAGAGAGATGGGGAGTGAAGTATTATCCTGTGTGAAAATGTGATTATATACAGAGAGAGAGAGAGAGTAATCACCATAACACAGCTTCAGTATAAAGTGTTTTACTCGACGATCAAACAGCACACAAAACAACACGTATTATCATGACAACTATCAATAAATACTCCAGGGACGTATAGTTGTGTGTATACTGTATTACGTTGTGGCGTAATACAAATCAACATGTATTACCTGTATGTGTATATTCTGAGTGTATATTGTGTATGTCGATTGTTTACACACACAATAGACGTTTTCTATTCTCATCGGGACTAAGTTATTTGGTGTGACGCTACCTGTAAGGGTGTGAGGCTACTGTAAGGATGTGACGCTACCTGTAAGGATGTGACGCTACCTGTAAGGATGTGACGCTACCTGTAAGGGTGTGACGCTACCTGTAAGGGTGTGACGCTACCTGTAAGGATGTGACGCTACCTGTAAGGATGTGACGCTACCTGTAAGGGTGTGACGCTACCTGTAAGGGTGTGACGCTACCTGTAAGGGTGTGACGCTACCTGTAAGGCTGTGACGCTACCTGTAAGGGTGTAACATTCTCCTGTAGGGGCATAACATTACCTGTAGGTGGATGACGTTTCCTGTAGGGACGTGAACCCCCCCCCCCCCCCATGACTAGTGAGTTATGCACCACCTTCAGCTCCCAGAACAGGACAGAAGCGCCGCACACACCATAACTGACATCACTTCATTATTGTTCCTACAGTAGTTCTCTGTCACCCCTGCTGACCCTGCCACACCCTGCTATCTCTGTGAGCTGTCACCTGTGTGTGTGTGTGTGTGTGCCCCTTAGACCGGCTCACATTACACACCAACATTATAAGTCTACAAAAAGATCAGTACGCTGACACCAACCGTCTTCATTAAATATAATATAAACATTACCGCAACAAAAGAAGACAATTTGTAATATAATCTAGTATGCAAGATGAGAGGGACCGAAGGGGAGAAATGGGGGGGGGGGGGGAGAGAAGAGGCAGGCGAGGAAGAGGAAATCACCAAGAAATGGGGTATAGAGGAGGGGGAGGGAGGGAAACAATGCCACGCTACAGTGCCCGCATATACAATTTTCCAGGACAGCGTCTTTTTCACATCGTGTGGTAATTTGATTGAAAATTTTCCCCCATAAAGAGCAGTTTAGGTGTAAGGCGGCGGCGCCCTCTTTTGGTTATCGCAACACGGGCGGCGACACACACACGTTATATGGCGGCTGGCGGGAGTAAACGCTTCAACACACCTCCGTCTGTTGTGTTGATAACGCTACGCTCACTTCCGGTTCCTGGCAAGACTTGATAACTTATGATTACTTTATGCCGTATTAAAACAAATTCAAGAGGTAACAAATTAAACTGGAATGGGTTAAATTAAAATGATTTACGTTAGATTATAATTACCCCGGACTAATTACCAATTTCTGGAAACCCTTCGTATTACGCTGCATTTATCATAACTATATTTTCGTACTGTATTTTCGAGTTCGATAGAGAGTTAAATTGTATGAAATTATTTGCGATTAGATTAGTGTTATCAACTCAAAAGGTCGGGTGTTTTTTGTCTGGCAGGGAAATAATAACGGGCGGCAGGGTCCAGTAGCCCCGCCCCACCCCCCCCTTACGTGATTGCCTCCATTCACCGCCCAAACTTTATGTCCGATTCTGATTTGATGGTGAATTTTTGACAACGTATTGGTCATCCCATTCCGAAAAGATGTGTCCAGTTGTTAAGGGGAAGTTGGGTAGTCCCTTCCCATTTTTATACGATGGCCAACTGCTCATGCGACATGCTATTAAAAGCACATTTGTCGTCATGGGAACTAACACACGACCTTACTGTATATAGCCGTGGATAGTTTAATAGCGCTAACACCTAACTAAGAATAACAGGTCCATTACGTAAATCTGGATGAAGCTTAAACCGGGATTTCGTATTCAAATAACAGTAAATTTTGTGAGGTATTTCTTGTAATGTTCCAATAATTCCCTGGTTCACTGGCCCCATGTTAGGTTAAGTCAGACCTTCTTCAAATCAATAAATCTTTGTACTGTGCTAACATACAACCATACTAACACGTTTACAAGATATTACAGTAAAACCTCATCACATGCTGGGTGTATTGCTAACAGTCCCGGTAAGTCCCCGTAGAAGCATGAATTTCCACGTCTCTCCCATTTCAAAATTCCGTTGCTACACAAATCTCATTACACCACAACCCACATGCCATCAGGTTATTTAAAAGTCTCTGTTACGTGGCAGATTTAGCTTCGGCGAATCATCCAAATTTGTATAATAAATGAGTAAATGAATCCCGATTATGCAACACGGTTTAGAAATTAGATAACAGCGACAACTAATGACCATATATTAAGAGTTTTGAGAAATAACAAAACAAGAAATCTGATTGAGAACTTTGATATTCAGTTTATATATCTAAATGTACAATTATTTTCACTGATACGTTAGATAAGCCGTGTGTGTTTAACTTCTAAAATGGACAGGAGGTAAGCGGGTCATGCAGTCAGTAGCCTACCACTTAATTCATTACGGATGGAAAGTAGTTAACACTATCAAATTTATTCCATTACTAACTCCATGGTACAAAATACCCGCATTAAACTTTACACCAGACTGGAGTTTCGTGATTCCGGCCACAATGAAGTAATTCAACTATACAAGAGTTTTCATAATATTTGGTTTATTTAAAGATTAATTCCCGAGGTTATGTCACTTAATACTTAACTACCCTAATGCTAACCCCCCCCCCCCCCCAGGTAGCATTAAGGTGTTTAATTAGGTGAAATAAACTGGGGTGCTAATCTTCATATGATACTCTCAACGAACACAGGAACCACTATCCAAGCATCGTTAGGAATCATTATTATTATTATTACCCCGTTATTATTATTATATCTTTCTTTTGTGTACTTTTATTTACAGCTTCATGTTGGAATTGTAAAATAAAAAAGTTTTCTGCCTCGTAAATAGCTTCCGTCATGCAGGCTGGCGGCAAGTGAACTGCTGCCTCCACACGCCCAACCAAATTAACATGTTAAACTATCTCTATTCTGTCCGATTTAACACGGATGTAGCACAGAGTTGTCATTTTGGTTCATGTCTGCTAAAATAAGACCAATTTTAACAATAGTATAATTAGCCGATGGAAAATAAATAAATTTTCGTTAATTGTATATTTTTAACACGATCAATAAAGTAATATATAGTCAAGTATCTTATTGCTATCCTATCCCAACCTAACCTAACGCCATCCTATCCCAACCTAACCTAACGCCATCCTATCCCAACCAAACCTAATCTAACGCTATCCTATCCCAACCAAACCTAACCTAACGCCATCCTATCCCAACCTAACCTAACGCCATCCTATCCCAACCTAATCTAACGCCATCCTATCCCAACCAAACCTAACCTAACGCCATCCTATCCCAACCTAACCTAACGCCATCCTATCCCAACCAAACCTAATCTAACGCCATCCTATCCCAACCTAACCTAAAGCTATCTTATCCCAACCTAACCTAACGCCATCCTATCCCAACCTAACCTACGCCATCCTATCCCAACCTAACCTAACGCCATCCTATCCCAACCTAACCTAACCTAACGCCATCCTATCCCAACCTAACCTAACGCCATCCTATCCCAACCAAACCTAACCTAACGCCATCCTATCCCAACCTAACCTAACGCCATCCTATCCCAACCTAACCTAACGCCATCCTATCCCAACCTAACCTAAAGCTATCTTATCCCAACCTAACCTAACGCCATCCTATCCCAACCTAACCTAACGCCATCCTATCCCAACCTAACCTAACGCCATCCTATCCCAACCAAACCTAACCTAACGCCATCCTATCCCAACCTAACCTAACGCCATCCTATCCCAACCTAACCTAACGCCATCCTATCCCAACCTAACCTAACGCCATCCTATCCCCACCTAACCTAAAGCTATCTTATCCCAACCTAACCTAACGCCATCCTATCCCAACCTAACCTAACGCCATCCTATCCCAACCTAACCTAACGCCATCCTATCCCAACCAAACCTAACCTAACGCCATCCTATCCCAACCTAACCTAACGCCATCCTATCCCAACCAAACCTAACCTAACGCCATCCTATCCCAACCTAACCTAACGCCATCCTATCCCAACCTAACCTAACGCCATCCTATCCCAACCAAACCTAACCTAACGCCATCCTATCCCAACCTAACCTAACGCCATCCTATCCCAACCTAACCTAACGCCATCCTATCCCAACCTAACCTAACGCCATCCTATCCCAACCTAACCTAACGCCATCCTATCCTAACCAAACCTAACCTAACGCCATCCTATCCCAACCTAACCTAACGCCATCCTATCCCAACCTAACCTAAAGCTATCTTATCCCAACCTAACCTAACGCCATCCTATCCCAACCTAACCTAACGCCATCCTATCCCAACCTAACCTAACGCCATCCTATCCCAACCAAACCTAACCTAACGCCATCCTATCCCAACCAAACCTAACCTAACGCCATCCTATCCCAACCTAACCTAACCTAACGCTATCCTATCCCAACCTAACCTAACGCCATCCTATCCCAACCTAACCTAACGCCATCCTATCCCAACCAAACCTAACCTAACGCCATCCTATCCCAACCTAACCTAACGCCATCCTATCCTATCCCAACCTAACCTAACGCCATCCTATCCTATCCCAACCTAACCAAACGCCATCCTATCCCAACCTAACCTAACGCCATCCTATCCCAACCTAACCTAACGCCATCCTATCCCAACCTAACCAAACGCCATCCTATCCCAACCTAACCTAACGCCATCCTATCCTATCCCAACCTAACCTAACGCCATCCTATCCTAACCAAACCTAACGCCATCCTATCCCAACCAAACCTAACCTAACGCCATCCTATCCCAACCTAACCTAACGCCATCCAATCCCAACCTAACCTAACGCCATCCTATCCCAACCAAACCTAACGCCATCTTATCCCAACCTAACCTAACGCCATCCTATCCCAACCTAACCTAAACCTATCCTATCCCAACCCAACCTAACCTAACGCCATCCTATCCCAACCTAACCTAACGCCATCCTATCCCAACCTAACCTAACGCCATCCTATCCCAACCTAACCTAACGCCATCCTATCCTAACCAAACCTAACCTAACGCCATCCTATCCCAACCTAATCTAACGCCATCCTATCCCAACCTAATCTAACGCCATCCTATCCCAACCTTTACCTTGAGCAGGACTCGTGTGTGGAGTAGTAGTGGTGGCGTCTACACAACTCTCCTTGGCACCAGTAATTAAGGAAACACTAAACACCATAAACTAATCAACTACTATGATGATGATCTTCGCCATTAATGCGCCTGATTATAAATGAATGACTCGTCTAATCTTGTTTTAGTTTCCAATCCTAAATCCTTTGTCTCATGGTATAAACCTTGTCTCCCATTTTCTCTAAGATATTTAATTTAGGTATTTTTTTTGTTAGTTTATTTCTATTTATTACTTAAAGTTTATTATATCTCTTCACTTGGAAATTAGAGATAACAAAACCGCATCGACTGAGAGTATTTAATGTTTCAAAACTACACCTCAGAAGGTATTTAATCCCCTATTGTATTCAATCTTATTCCAAATATAGGATTCTAGTATTTATTGCATTATATCCCAGCACTCCTCGTGGCCATTATCACCTTCAGAGACTCTAGTTCAGTAAACCAATGGATTTATAATTTATTTTTGTAACTTAAACTTTTTTCTATATAAATATTCGAATGTTTTAGAAGTTTTACTCCATATTATTTGTTTTAACCTCACTTTTACAGCCTTGACCACTAACAAGATTTACGTTGGTATTCTTAGGTATTTATTATACTGTTTGTTAATGAATAATAGCATAATGATTGTTAATTTTTAAACTAAAATTTGTGTTAACTTCTGGACCTTCAAAAGTATGACAAGTGGTATTCCTATCACGGTAATGCTGTAATCATTCTATTGAGATCACATGTAAATGAACGTTTCTTCTTAAAAATATGTTTTGTGTAAATTAATTTAATATATTATCGCAACAAAATAATGTAAAGAAAACTTGAATAATGTTAAAGTTTATCAATTCATTTAATAACACGACTGACATAATGGGTTTCATCACCAATTAGGCTTAACAGGAATGTTTGGACTCGGTTTTTTGGTAGATATTTTATTAACATTCTTGTAGCCTTCTTCATTGTGAGAAACTGTGCATTATACTCTCAATGAATGCTTAACCCTTTGAAGACAATACTTAACCCCTCAAGGATAACACTTTAACCTTTTCAGGACATATCTAACCCTTTGAGTACAATGGTCTAACCTTTATAGAGATGATGGTTTAACTTTAAGGCCAACTGACTAAACTTTTGAAGGCATTGGTTTGACCTTCTCGTCCTCAAAGTTCAAGTGGAATCTCAAGAGTATCTGTCCGACTTCCATTGTCTGACATTTCATTTTAATAGATTTTGTTTTATTTCAAAGTTAATATCACATTAGTGTACTCACAAACTTGTGGTTATACTACAAGTACTGTATAGTTAAGGTCAATATTTCTCTTCATATCAACATAATTACATGTGTAAATATCTAATTACGATTGTTTAAAACCTGAACTTGAATAAAATGCTAAATAAGGATATGGATGACATTATAATAATCATAAAATGAGGGTCCTTATATACTACTCTTTCAAGCATGTAGACCTTACATAATAAACAAAAACTTACATCACCCCTCCCACTCTGGTGTTCAGTGTACCTCCTCCTCCCACTCAACCATCCCCCCCCCTCGCCACACAGTAGTACATCAGAGAGAGGACCCAGCCAGGCACAGAGGCTTGGGTGATGGAGTGAAACCTTTACCACAGTTGGAGGAGAAATACAACAACTTCATTAGTCTTTCCTTTAATTTGACAATCATATTTGAGTATAAGTGACGGCCGGCAGCAAGCATAGTCTGTCGTGACGGCTCCACCGGTGAACCATACATCAACTGTCCCTCACTCAAAGAGCTATAACCAGGACTGAGTGTTGCTGCCGGCCTCAGTAGATCACAGCTGTTGACCACTGTGCTCCACATTGTAATAGTTATATTTGGTATATCAGTGGTTAAAGTCATCCCTAAAATGATTAACATTTTCTATGATTGTGTTTATGGATATAGATATATGTGTGTTTATATATCATACTCTAGTACTATTTTACCCAAATGATAATAGAAGTGAGAGAAGTTTAAGCATAATATCAAAATAAAAGCATTCTTATGATCTATATGAGGATAACCCCCAATATTTGATGCAAACCTTGAAGGTTATGCACAGAGAAGGATGAAAACAAACAATGTTCAGTGGCAGTTTATCACAACTCTGCATATTTTGTACCATTAATGTTCATATTAAAAACTTTAAGTACGGTAACCTAACAATATATTCCTCAAGTGTCGGGCATTAGAACCGTTAAGATCATCACAACAACGTACTGGTCTATCAACTCGTCTCAAGTATAATTTGGTATAAGGCATCACTGACTAGTATTAATGTCCGGCGTCTCACAGTACCTATATGTACGGTAGTATTATTCATTAATTCAAATAAGCTCAAGATTTGGAGAAATATGAAGTTTTATCTGGAAATCATAATGGTGTAGGTATAGGGAGAAACAAAATAAGACTCAAATCTTACATGTTATAGCAAGCCAATATTTGTATGTTGTCAAAAGTAGGTAGAAATCAAAGCAACATTTGACTAACATTCAAAAATACTTAATTTAGTTTACACTATTTTATCACACGACAAACTGATCAGTGGGATATATTACGTAATGTTTACCAATTGTATGATATATCCTCATTTAATTTGACATTACTGATGAAGGAACTAAAACAGGATGTTGAAAGAGGACTTACCTATGTTTTATGAATCTTCTAAAGTGGATCTATATAATGGACAAATAAATAAATCTTCTCTCCTGATTTTTTTTTTTAGAGAAAAACACATTTATAAAAAGTCTTTCACTGAAGGTTTTAATAAGTACATTTTATTTATAAAATGAGTTTAAAAGCTGCATCACGAAAATATAAATATATTCACTCAAGAAGACAGGATTTGAAGAAACATTATATTTATGATGAGTAAAGATAAAAAATAAGGTATATTAGTGGACAGAGCTTCTGACCACCATTACCAACAACTACTATATGGTTCTCACTGCCTCACATCCAGTACCCACACACAATGAGCCTAGTGTGTCCATACATACTTGTTTATGAAATATTTTATACCCTCACTAATTGGAACCAAGACAGCTAAAATCTCACTTTGTGTCGGCTCCAGCAAGGGTCAAGGTAATATATTTCTCCTATACAACTGTGAATCATTTCAAAATGTATAAAACTTAATGTTATATGATAATGATGATCTGTTAATCTGTGGTAAGGCATCAACAACTGGAGTCCTTTACTACCACAAATAAACATGATACTCGAGTGTTTAAGTTCTCAAAACCTGACCATAAAACACTAGTGATAAACAGGGCAGTGAAACAGCTGTGGTGGTTTTAACAACAATTGTCCATAACTCTGGAACAGTGGACAAAAACTCTTCATAAACGACTGTGTTTCAGGAGTTCTTGTTGATGATCCAAGGGGACAAAATAGTTCTGAAGAAATGGACAGCAAAAACCTACTCGGCATCGACGAATGAGTTACAAACATTCCAGTGTATGTTTACGTTTGCTTCGCATTAGGGGTACGAGGGCCTCATCATCACGTATTGACTTGATGCCGGATATGTTGGCCTGTGTGAGCCACAGCTGTAAAATCGCTTCTTTTAAGTCTATCAACTTTCTGTACATCCCAGGGTTTGTCAGTGAAATTATATTAAACTGAAATGTTCAATATACTATTACGGGCATAAACTGACACATTACTTTAACGAAATTTGCATTATAATTCAAATTCGTGAATGACGAGGTTAGTGTCAGTAAACTATTGCGCCTTCAGAAACTTAATTATTTTTTTATGTAAAGCGGGAAACCATTTTAAAAGAACCTTAGATTATTCCTGTTCTGTTGTATAATAAATATGATTCTCAGGTTCAAAATAAAATGTGTTCTTCTTTAAGACAGTTGATTGTTAAAGCTACCATGACACCACAACAAAAGAAGACCAAAAGGACATGAAAATAATGAACAGAATTATAATATCTCCACTACGTAACACCTCAACTCAAAATCTGATTAACAAACCTAAAATCTGGTAGATACTTGTTGACACCAGCAGAGTTACCTTACTAACCTGTAAATCTGTATTAAAAAATATTTATGTACAATCAATTCTTGTACTTTAAACAATAAACCAGAGGATTAAGATTCAGATCAAGGTTAAAACAATGATTAATTGCATTGATTGTATGAGGAATTTTGACATTGGTGATTTATGACTGAATAGGACCTGGAGGCTGAGAGGGCTGAGTTTTGTAGTACTGTAGCTCCTGTGTGTTATAAAATGTGCCTCAGTGTTATGAATCAGTGTGTGAATTGGTGCACATCTTCCATCCCTTAATAAGTTGGGCAGGGAGTAAAGCTGATGGGAATAAAGCTAAGTAGATGTTCCTAATAATCCCCCCACCCCACCCCCCAGCCTGTCTATTAAAGCTGGGAAACCAATAAAAAAAAAAAAATCACCTCGGCCATATGATTGTTGTTCAATTTTACCACAAACATGATGGGTGACCAGAAGTAAAACTCTCGTTACGATCCCTGGCAGCAGAAGCTATACTGTACACTCAAGGCAGTGTGACCTATGCACATGTTATTAATCTTCACTAAATTATCTGATATTGTATACAAGGTAAATACCATGTAATGTATTCTGGTATATTTCCTAAAGTCCTTGAGAAACATCTGATACAATAGTCTTACTTATTACATGTTAATAAGACGACATTTTAGATACAATACACGTATCACCTTTAGAATATCCACCCCAGCTTATTTCACCTAAATATTAACCACCCTAAACCTAACCTAATCTCATCCCCCAAATAGTGTTAGGATGGTTACTCTTTAAGTGAAATAACCTGGAATAGGGGAGATTATTCACGTGATCTCAATACATGAAAAAAAAAAAGGAAAAGAAAAACAAGAAGTGAAGACATTATATAACTGAGAGTTTTGTGAAGGATATTACATGTGCCAACCAACCTGGATTAACAGGAGCTCGGTGTACGTTGACTTGGTTGGTGGTAGTGGTGTGAGGAGTTGTTGACATTCTACTTTGTATTAGGTACAGTACTACAATAATCAGATGAGACTCGCGGCTGTCAACCTTACTCGGCCATCCCCCCAACCCTCTCTTCATCCCAGAATCAATACAATAATTCTAAATTCTTAATAAATATAATCTTATGTCACTAATTAATACTTTAACCTTGATTCTCATCTTAAGAAACATATTGTAGTCTGGAGTCTTGACATTTACTAACAAGATTAAAGATTTTGATTCATATGTATTGAGTCTTGGTAAGTGGGGAGAGTTCTACAGTGTTTGGGTTATAAACTAATGATAAACTCCATAATAACACTCAATTCCCATTAGCCTTCCTTACTGAAAACAAAACCCACTTTGCAGCCCACACATATAAAAAATAAAATCCTATGTTCCTTAGTTACAGAAGCTGGACATAAATTAACTGTTGATAAAAGCGTCGGTGATCACGAAGGCATGTTTCTGTCTCATTGGTCAAATTTCTCTGCATAGTCATTGATTTCATATGCATCATAAGCATGTGGAACTCTCTAGCTATCACCTCCTGAGATCAACATAAAAATACCTGGAATGTATCAGTGCAAATAAAATTATCTCCATATATGTAAAAAAAAAAAAAAGAAAAAAAAAAAAGACCATGTGTAAAACTTTGTAAGGTGGATAATACAGTGTGAAGATCTTAAACTAATGTCACCAGTCCCATGTCCCAGAAGAAACAAGATCATTAATGATTATAAATCTTTCATACATGATTCCCTGAATATATTCACCTAAGCTCTCTGTCTTATGCTATTTACACAAGAATTCTTCATTACAAAGCACCTTATGTTGCTGTATAGGATCAAAATTGCATTGACCATTTGACATAACAAAAGAGGAATTAAAGAGACTGTACACGACGGAAAAATCAAGCAGGTTGTACAATTAATAATAAATAAGTGAGTGAAGAAAAATCTATACCCCTCTTCGTATGCACAAAGTGTCAAGCCTCGGTATTAACGGTGAAGTGCTCTTATAGATGATTTCATGTTATTTATGGTCAGTATTTCAGTGCCCTCAGTTCACTCATATTTCTACACGCGCAACAGATGAAGGGAATGAAAGGCAGCCGGTTGATCGTCTTAAGTTAAATGCCTATTAAAAAATCAGCTAAAACTCATCATGAACCTAGTGTTAGGTCCTTGTACACCTAAGTGGAACACAATATAGAACAGAGCTTAAAATATTCCTTACATACACTGTACTGACAAATAGATCAAAGGCATAACGGATGATTGCATAATTCTAAAGAAGCCTTCGGATGTCAATGCAACGAGAGTTAACCAATCGTGTCCTTTGGAGAAACAATAATTCAGACTAGTACCTTATTCAATACCTGAGGGCTGTTTCATATTTTGTTCCAGAATTATGGACTATCAAGTTCATCCCATATTGAATCAAATGAATCAGGCATGGCTAACTCTATGTCCTCACCACCATTATCATCATACCACTCTCCATCATCACAGTCGGATAACTCCATACTCATATATTTCAGTTCTAGGTCAAGGGAGGTATCTTTCCATAAAGGTCTATAAGTCTTTCTCTCACCTTCAGCCACATCATCCCACTCACACAAAGATTCATCAGATTCCACATCTCTACTGTCAGTTATGCCTTGTAGATTTTCTTCTCCTTTATTTCTAGCATCAAGTTTTCCTCTAAAATCAGAGACTATATTCTGTTTCTTGGAGCCGGCACCATCACCTTCCTTTGTCTTCTCTGAGTTAGAATCTTGGTACTCCTTTGTATCTGCACTGTTGGAGTCAATAATTTCCTTCAAGTTCTCATAGTCAGAATATATATTTTCCTTAGTGTTTTCATAGTCAGAATCATAGTATTCATTTATCTTCTCAGACTTGGAGTCACTAAGATGCTCGCTTTCCTCAGAGTCTAATTTCCTCGTATTGTCGTAGTCGGAGTCGGTGACGTCCCCCAAGTTCTCAAATCTACAGTACTTTGCTAAAGCCGACGACAAGTTGATACTGCCGTCAGAACTCTGCTCGGAGAGGGTGTCGCTGCTGCTCAAGTTATCATAATATGTAACTGTTGGGAAAAGTGAATATTTATTGATATATTTACAGACTATATTAAATTTTCTGTAAAAAATCTGATCTACCAAAAGAGCAAAGTAATGCTCGTTATTCTATAAAACAATCAACACAATGTTTCTTTCTATATTTAAAGAAGTACAGTACAAGTAAACTCTTCCCAAACATTTAAATATTTAACTACTATTATTTAGAATCCTGAAATGTTACAAATCCAAGCTAGAACATGACTGATTCAAAATTTTATAATATTTCAGCTACAGATCATTCCCAGACCTTAACTTTACCGAAGACCAAACTATAAAAACACACGATCATAACTAACACCCCGTCTCTCCCCCCCCCACAAACTTCTCAACCATTAATCATCTCTCAACACCTTCAACGACTCACTGACATAATAACACCACCACATGGAATCACATCACCTATATTTATACCAAAAATCTATACCTGTAGCATTTGTTTCACTCTCAGCAAGTTCATCTCTGTGTGACTGAAATCAAGACCAACACAGACTCTCTCTCATTCATGTTCTGGATGCCTTACCACATATATCCTGCCTCGGTTCTTCCACAAGGTGTGATTATTCTGCTTCCATGCTTCTTCCCGTTATAATGTAGGTGACTGTAATTTTAAACACACCACCACATATCCACACACAAACCATGCACTCACACACCCATAACCCATGCACACACTATACATATCCACAAACCATCCACACACACACACCATATTCCCTCACACATAGGAGGTGGAAAAGTCACGTTTCCTCTTGATTTAGGTCCGCCAGTAAATACCAATTTCATCACTAAAACTCCCGGTCGCTTAAGATCTTCCCCAAACAGATGTATTGTAAGGGATTCTGTATGATCTCTGACTACTCCCTATTATACTACACTACACACTATAACCCAGGTCTCAAAGAGGTGATAAGCTTTCTGTAAATATTATTCATCTTGTACCATGTAATGTCTGGTATGCCTCCTCACTTAGTCCTGTTTAACACACCTTACAAAGTGATATGGTCAAAATTGTAGAAAAATCACAAATTACCTGAAAATAGATTAAAATGTTGATCGCAAAAGATTATCATAACAAAGGCCACACCGTAATTACATCAAGGACTTTCTTTACCCTAATAGGCAACATTTAATCTTACCCCCTTGTGTATGGGATCCCCTCTGCGTTGAATGAAATTATCGGTCATTGGCCAAATAAAATATTAAAAGTGGCGTCCCCGTAACGAAGGAGTTAAATTCCACGGCCCAATTCATTTCACATTAACACAAATCCTCCACAAGTCAGATATAAAATCAAAATAACATGCAAGTGAACATAACAATCAGCATGCTAGCAAGAGATACAAAAGTCAGCTTAACTTTATTTACAAGACCATCCATTGGAAAACTGTACAGTGGGCAAAAGAAAACCAAACTCCAAGCTACCCATGGTCAGCCCTAACAGCCATGTGTGTGTGTGAGTAACCCAGTAGGAGTATATGCCTAACACTAGCCCTCAAGTCATTTCTATTCACATGTGTCATGGCTGCAACTTTAAAATACTGCTATTACACAGGAATTAATATACAGTCATGAAGAAAAAATACTGTCACTTTTCTCACTCCCCCACGAACCCCGAGATTCAGACCCATGAACCCGAAGCACTAGACACATGCATTATTCAGCCCATAAATGTTCTGGATTCACGAGTCTGAACCTTGGGAATCGTGAAGCATTGCGGAACCGAAAAGAATTTTGTTCGCGGCTGTAGCTATACCTTAAGCTTCTACCCTTACCTGTTTATACATTATTGAAAAAAAAAAAACCCACTGCTAATGTGTTTGAAATTCTATATCCCATCTACCTCCTAAAGTTCCAAAGTGGTAAACAACAATAATAAAACCTGGTAATGATTCTTCAGTTACATGGTTGTCTGAGGATGACTTATTTATATCTTAAAAAGTGACAAACAACAAGTATGCCTTATTATACATGTTAACTGTCTTAGTTATATTTAGTACCATACATCTACACTATTTAAACTGCACTTTAATTAATTCCCTTGAAGTCATAACCAATTATATATTTCTTAGAGAATATTTAATTATCAGACAAATCTAATTACCAGACAAATTTACTTACAAAAACAAATCTAATTATGAAACAAATCTAATTATCCAACAAATTAATTAACAAACCATGCTACAGTATTAACTATCAGCCATCACAACAAATAATTTCCCCTCTTGATAAAATGAACCTTTGCACAATGGTTTAATGAGTGAGAGTAATAAGCAAGGTTAGTGGGTGATACTACCTAGTGAGTTCACCTGTCTTATGCAAGGCTGTGGGGGGAGTACAATGACCTCAATGGTTGGGTTTAGTACATAGTGAGGAAGGGAGGGAGGAAAGGAAGGAAGGAAGGAAGGAAGAGGGAAAGAATCATGACATCATTACCTACAAGAAAAGTCACAAATTTTACACCGAAAAGAAAATGAAGTTAAAAGGAATCCTGACTGAGAAGAAATAGTTCCTCCACCCACCCCTACAAAAAATAAAACACGCACACCCACACGATATTCAGTACAGTGTATAAACAGTTGACTCGAGTGGGATCCCCAAACAGTGACAGTGGACTCGAGTGGGATCTCCAAACAGTGACAGGGGACCCAAGTGGGATCCCCAAACAGTGGACTCGAGTGGGATCCCCAAACAGTTGACTCAAGTGGGATCCCCAAACAGTGACAGTGGACTCGAGTGGGATCTCCAAACAGTGACAGGGGACTCGAGTGGGATCCCCAAACAGTGACAGTGGACTCGAGTGGGATCCCCAAACAGTGACAGTGGACTCGAGTGGGATCTCCAAACAGTGACAGTGGACTCTCGTGGGATCCCCAAACAGTGACAGTGGACTCGAGTGGGATCCCCAAACAGTGACAGTGGACTCGAATGGGATCCCCAAACAGTGGACTTGAGTGGGATCCCCAAACAGTGGACTCAAGTGGGATCCCCAAACAGTGGCTACAGCACAATGCATCTAGTCCATACATACCTCACTAGAGTGGCACCTGGGCTCGGCTACAGATCTCCTACGTATGGGGAAATAAAGGGTTCATTGGCAGGTTTCTGAAGAGCTATTAAAATTTTTTAGTCAACAAATGTCTCAAAGAGGGTAAGAAAAAACAAAACAAAACACTAAATCTATGTTCTTGAAAGCCAAAAATACAAAATAGTACTAGATTATTGTATTGTCAAAAATGCAAACATAAAACTCATTTGGTGATTAAATATTGTGGTCTTAAAAGCTACTGACTGATTGATCATTTTCAAAATCTTACTCCAACAAAGAGGTAAGCTGAGGACATGAGAAAGAGAGAGCAGAACACACACACACACATTATCATCACACTTTGCTCTATCTTCTATAACTTTATGTGAGTAAGATTTAGAAAACTTATATCAGGTATCTATGAATTCACTTGTATTGGTTAAAATTCTATTCTAAATATTAATGTAAAAAATAATTAATAAATAAGGAAAAGGGATATTAATCTAAAATCTACTATGAAATTGGTATATACTCATTAACTGTAAAAGTATACAATGGGAAAACTACTTCTATCTTGACATATCTTCTGCCATCTGATATCAGGGCATCGTTTATGGACAATAAAAACGTGCAAATGGCACCTTGTCACAAAAGGTTTCAAGAGTAATTTAAGAGGTGACTAACTAGCAGGGTGTGTTGCCGTGTGAACGAGCTATTTACAGGCATAGCGTATATAAGGCTCGGGAATTTGACTATGCCTCCGTATAATTACAATATCTGTATAAAAGTGTTGGTTCACCCGAGATAAACAAGTGACAGATGTATGATCCTGTTTCTCAATGACTTTAGGAGAAATAAATTTATCCAAGACGATGAAGAACCGACAAGAAACTGACCTTCGTATTAATGATGATGATACTACCCCTTTCATGATAATTAACTACACCTTACTACCCCCTTCATACTAATTAACTACACCTCACTACTGTACCTTCATACTAATTAACTACACCTTACTACCCCCTTCATACTAATTAACTACACCTCACTACTGTACCTTCATACTAATTAACTACACCTCACTACTGTACCTTCATACTAATTAACTACACCTCACTACTGTACCTTCATACTAATTAACTACACCTCACTACTGTACCTTCATACTAATTAACTACACCTCACTACTGTACCTTCATACTAATTAACTACACCTCACTACCACCCTCACACTAATTATCTATACTGCCATCTTCAAACTAGATAGCCACCACCTTCACAATGGCCAATAAATCTCACTTATCTCTTTCCATGATGTCATTCCCTTAGTAAAAGCAGAACTGTACTGTAAAAACTTCCAACAGATACTTCAAGTTACATTTACCAAGGATTTTCCAAGTCATACCTTGAATTATGCTAAAGATCACTTCCCTGCTTGTTCTGTGTCTACCATCATAATAAGGCAGTTACCTATGTGGCTTATTAAGATGGTCATTCCGGTGGTGTGTGAAGTTGGAGGGGGGGGGGGGCAATTAAACCAGATGGGTATCTTTAGGGGAGGAAAACACGGTAGAAGCTGAATACATCCGTTATGTCGGTGAGAGAGAATGCGTGACATCAAAGATCAAGCATGTGTTACTTTTGGGTCCAGCCATCTAGCATTAAAGCATTAGTTTGCAAATGCTAGAAATATTAAAAAAAACATTACTATCTTCCCCATTCTTGCATACTCTTTCCCCACATGGCATTGGGTGGCTGGAGGTATGAGCCACAAAGACTTATTTGGGTGTTTGGCTGACTCCCTCGGTGTATTCTGCTTTAGTTGCCTCCGTCCACAGTAAGACTCCCTCACCAAGATATTCACCCCATTAATTTTCTTTTGTCACTACAGCAACATTATCGCTACTCAATCCTACATACTGATGCATCCTAGATGACCCTCCTTCTATCCTCCACTGCATCCCTCACTCTCTCTCCTTGGTTGTCACTTCCTCCTACCATCTACCTCTGACTTACTGTACTGTACACTCTTAACACCCATCTTTCACTTCCTATTCTCTTTAAATGTCCCTTAACACTTGAGTAGACTACTTCACTCTCTGTCACCACTTTCTTTTCTACTACTCCATATTTCTGTATTTCTACCCACTACTTCTTAGCCCCTTGCGCATAAGACGGTGTAACATTGACCAAATAAAATCCTAAAAGTGGCATCTCCATCATGAGAAGTTAATGTACCAGCCAAATAATGAAAAAATACTTGATAATTTTTCCATTAATTCTATTATAAACATGAACCACACTCCAATCCATTGTAATTATAGAGAGCATATCAGTTCTAAATCATCAGTCAGGGGTAAATGTATCAAGGTAGCCAAGAGGGACTGGCGGGAGTGATAGTAACTCTCACCTGAGGTAGATGAAGGTGTTGTTTCCAGTTGGGTTGATGAGTCACTGCTCTTAGATGAGGCCGACGACGGTGAACAGCACGAAAATGAAGACGAGTCGACCGTTATTGTACTCCTGTGGACGAGGAACAAATGAACTATACGAACTAACTTAACAGACATTCAATGATATTTTAAGTAAATTTTAAGTCCTCTAAAAATTCCTAAATTACATAAGAGAAAAGACCATCATTACTCACACACCCTGGGAGTCACATCAGCCACATAGGATCAGTGAGTGAGTGTTCCTCAAACTATAACACACAAACACTTTATAGATCCAGGATAGTTGTACAAGAATGCAGATTATGACTGGAACCTCACACAAAAAAAGTACTAGAGAACTGATACAAGTGGGTATACATTTACCTATTCTTCATCCTGTTTTAATGGAATCGGTACACAAACAAACTTTTAATATCGGTGAACTGTGATGGTAAAGTCTTTCTCGCACAACTACAAGAGAAAACGTGAAATAAATCCCCTCACGCACTGAACTATGTGACGTGTATTACCTCATAGACGACATGGATTGTGAGGTGGAAGTTCTTGAAGCACCGGTTGATATAGACTGGTCATAAATCTGGTCCTCTTCCCCAGGGATCTCCGATGCTATCCGCGAAGAGCTTAAGGATGTGGCTGATCGCTGCATACGTCTGGAGATCATTTTTTTTTAATTATTCAGTATAAAACTTGAAATATTTCCATGTATAAAACTTGAAATACTTCCATGTATAAAACTAAAAAATTTCCATTTATAAAAGTTCCAGATTTTTCATGTATTAAACCTTCAACTACAATGAAATACTGTAATATTTTCCCCAAAAAATCATAAACCTACTGTATACTGCTTTAAGTGCTGGGCATAGTACCTGATAAACCATTTAACCTTTAATGTATCATATAACAAATTCTTGAATAAAATAACCTACACCAAAAAGCTTCCCATGCAACTTAGTAACTTTTTCTACATGATCTGTACTCTTGGGAAAATACCAAAATTCCGTACTCTTCGGTTATCAAGATCACGCCATGGCTGTATTAGTGGGAGAATTTTTTGTACGATCACAAGTAAACGCAAAATACTTTCCACCATAAGAGATAAAATGTACTGTAATATACCACACTTACACATGGTCATTGTCGTTCCTGTTGCCCTGTGGAGTGAAGGAAAGCGACCGTCTGGTACACTGCATTGCATTCTCATAAACAAAACTATGTGAGGCTGTCGATATAGAGGTGTCGCTCTCACTATACTCGGTGATGTACTTCTTGGGGTGACACTCATCGTATGCTGTTGTGTAAGAGAGCATACTTCAGTCAGGATCTCAATATAATAACCACAAACATACAATAAGCATTTGATCACTGAAGAGGCTTACATCCATAAACATTTCCACGTACACAGCGAGTCTTGATCCAACACGGCCAATAGCTGCTCCTCTGAATGACTTTAATGTTTATCTCCTACAGATCTACGCCATAACTCTCGATCTCATATGGGGATCCACCTCGCCTCCTTTAATTATCATCTGATACATTTATATTCCTATATTGTTTAAAGAACCAAATTTTATAACACTAGTCATCAGAATCATTGTACTTTATATGTAGATATAAACTGGTACTAAAATGTCCATACAAAGGATGAAAATAACTCTTCCTTCATCATTCACTGTATGTTTCACCATAACTTTCATTCATTCATTCATTTCACCTCATCTCTACAAGACACTGAAATTCCTCCATAAGAGAAAAGACACAACTATGTTAATCTTTTCTCTCTCTAAAATAAATGAATGAGAGAGAGAGAGAGATAGAGAGAGTGATGACTGCCACCACTACTACAGGAGGAACTTGAAGACAACAACACAGTACTCACAACATCTGACGACCTCATGGAACACGTAATCCTCGATATCGCAGTTCATCTGAGTCCAACGATGAGATTCCACTCCCTCCATGGTCGTGCGAGATTTGGGCTCCTTCTGAAGCATCCCCGTCAGGAGGTCACACAAGTCTGGAGGGGAGGAGCGGTTAGAACACGACCAGGGACTTGTCAGGAGCTTGGAAAATTTCATCAACATTCATCTTCCAATTCTTTCATATGGATTAAAAAATTCAAGAGTTTTAGAATAGTGGTTGATGAAGATTGAAAGTAGAAAAGATAGATAGTTTGAGAGGCAATATGTGTGAGTGATCAAGAAGCCTCTGAAGAGTTGACAAGATAAAAGTGTATTAAGATGGAAGGAACTCATGGAGTACTGTACATGTTTAGGTGAGATAATGATTAGAAAAGATTAACGACATTAAGGCAACAAACAGGAGACAAGAGAGAAAGACCCAAGACCCGTGAAAAAGATGTTTAGAATACACAGATGACTTTATGAGGTGAAGAAAAGTAACAGACATTCAACATTATCTGTCTAGTTGTACGTAGGTTGACAACTAAACACACACACACTCGCCTATTGATGACTCACCGTGGGAATGTACGATCGGGAACATTAGGTCGCCTTTAATAGTTTCATCCACATCATAGAAGGGGTTCTCTCCATACATCAGGGTGTAGAGGGTGACTCCCAGCGACCAAACCTCTAACTCAAACCCGCTATATCTGTCGGAGAGAGAATGTGTCAAGAAATAGAATTGATTGATTGTGGTAATTACATACCCAGCGACGTAACAGCTTAGGTCATATGCCTGATTCATAAATAGAATGTTGACACAGGAGGGTTAAGACACATTCATAACCCCAGCCATCTTAAGTAAGATTCTAATACATTTGGTGGCGAGATGATCTAAGTACAGGGTGCCTCCCGAGTTATACACCGCAGGAATCGTAATAAACCAATGAACATGGCGGAGAAATATGACACTCGAGGAAAGAGTCAGTTTAATATTCATGCATGGAGAGCCAAATACTATGTGCCAATTACTGTAGTTGCAAAGAATCTAACTGACAAAAAGTACAATATGTTCTACCAAGATCATCCAAGAATCATTGAATAATTAAAGCAGAACTTCACATCTGAGTACAAAAAGGTTATCAAATACATGCTGATGAGAGTTAAAGCATCGTGTTCACATAGAAAGTTCCAACTCTCCTTAGCAAGATGCACACAGTAACTTACTTGTTTCCTTTGAGCACCTCAGGACTACAGTACTCCACAGTACCAGCAAACTGAGAGAACAGTTTACCAGGTTTGGTAAAAGCTGATGAACCGAAGTCAATTAATTTGACTTGGAACTTATTATTCAGTATAACGTTCTCATCTTTGACATCACGATGGATGATGTTCAGTGAGTGAAGATACACCAGAGCCGAGACAATCTGTTGACAGGTGAGAGAACACAGGAGTTAAGTGACACAATAACTCACATCAACCAGGCTCCTGCAAGGTGTAGATGACCACCACCATGACTATGATAAAAGAAAACATATGGTTGATTTTAGATTAATATTCCCTTAATTAGTCAAAGTATGAGATTATGTATAGTGTTACAGGTACCATTAGTATTATACACATATACAAAGACAGGGTAGCAAGCAGGTGACACACTAACTGACCTGTCTGAAGATGTAGGCAGCCAGAGCTTCATCCAGAAGTGGGTTGCGGTCAATGAACTCAAAGAGGTCCATGCCAGCACCCCACTTCTCCATCACCAGTTGGAAGTAATCATCATTCTCAAACATATCAAACACAGACACCTGCAAGAAAGGCCACAGACACACATGATCATTCCTCTTGGAACAATTACCACAACCTTCCCTTCGTGCACTGTCATTTGTTCTCTCTTAACTAATGTAACAAACCTGTTCTTCTGGCTACTGAATTATTAACCACAAACCTATTGATAATACCTCCAATTATCTCCAAACTGAGCTATGAGAAGCTTATGAGTAACAGGCATAATTTTCACTTAGTCGTTAGAAATCTAAACTCTTCAACAATTCTTTGAAGCCCAGTCAACACGCCACACCAACTCACAATATTGGGATGGTCAAGAGTCATAAGGAGTGAAACTTCCAAAGGCACTCGTCTACGCAAGAGGAGGTCATCAACCCAGCTGTCTTGGTAAACCTTCACCTTCTTGATAAATTTAGTCACCACCTGAAAATCAATGGAACATTAGTTTACATTAAAACAATATGACCAAGACTTTCACTGTTACTCCTGTAGACATATTATTACTGTTTAGAGACCAAGCCTAAGTCTCGGCAAAGAAACTACCCGGAAATAAGCACCTTACTATATACCATTGTTGTATATCTGCACTGTCTAGGTACATAGGAAACTGTATACTCCAATGTCTTACATGCAGTGTATACCTACAGTCTCTATATTATTGCTGAACTGTTTAACTGCATAGTTTATATACATGCTCATCCAATTGTAAACCTGTATGACAATTTTACTGAAGAATCATTATTATTATCCCCAAGACCTACCAGAAGACCATCATTATTGCGGTAGCTCATCTTAACACAACCAAATGCTCCTTTGCCAATTTGCCTGAGGACTGTGTAGTGATCACAGAAGTCTCCCGCCACGAGCTGTTCTTCTCCCTCATCTGGGCACTAGAACAAACACACAATAGATGTATAAATTATCTCTGAGTAAATTACAATATACTGAACAACATGTGGTCTCATAAACAAATATACAGCAATAACTAATATTTAAACTCCTTTACTATGGGACCGACACTAATATTTTATTTGGCTAACTCCAGATGATTTTATTCAGCTCAGGGGACCCCATACACAAGGGGTTAAATATCAATGCTCAGTTAAAGGCTCCATAATTTAACTGGATTAGAAGAAGTCCTCTATTAATGACTAAAATATATTCTGCAAGTCTGAAAACCAAAAATATTCATGAGTCAATCTACCTTCAGGTCCTGCACTAAACTTTAACCTTTAAGAATGAGACTAGACCCATCACTTTTTAGGGCAACACAAGGAGTATGAACCAGTACTCAACAGCATGGAAGAGTGAGTGACACAAGCCCACTCATTAGTATATAAAACACATACACTTGATGATGTATCCCTGTTCCCTCTCCTCGAGTGGTTGAGGGAGTATTCTGCCCCAGAGCTCCCGTCGGTGCTGGTCTGGCTGGTTTCTACGTCGTCGTCCGATGAGGAGTCCGAGTCCACATCAAGATCAATGACCTCCTTCTGGGCTTGGGATTTGATGGCCTGTAAGATAGATATTTGTGTCTTTAGGTTTTGATAGATTGTATGATTTATTATTGTATTTTTGTGGGTTTTGAGATAAATATTAATGTATTGTGTTACGTTTTGACATACTGTAAGATGACCTATAAAATATTATCTTCTTTAATGTTATGTCACTAATAAACATCTTTTGGGAGGTACAGTAATTCCAGTCGTTAAAAAGAGGTCAAAATCATTTCCGAGTAAAGTTTAAAAAAGGGCCAAAATTTCTACTTGTTTTACTCACGTGGCCAAGAGACATTTCTGCCGTCTCGCTAAATGTAGACGCTAAAGTAAGGTTAGTGTTGGACCTGAGACCCTCCCCCGGCTCCTCTGGGTCCCGCAAGATCCACACGCAGTAATGGGGTGTGCCGTTAAGCTCAACCCGACGGATCTGGTAGATGATCACTGTAAATAGACCAAAAATTTATCATCTGAAACATTCTCAAGCGTACAATGATTAAGAATTGTGTTAAGAAACCTCATCACAACAATTATACATCATATACGTATATATTTTTCTTTTAGACAAGACATCAAAATAATTATTAGAAACATTAATGATAAATATAAAAATATAATTACAGCAACAGAGGCATAAAATAGTCACAAAAATAATCTCCGCAACGTACCAAGATCAGATCCATCTTTATGTTTGCCGACCCCAAAGAAACTGCCTTCCTCTATGGTTGGTACATGACTCTGAGTCTGGTGTTTATTCCGATCTAAAGCAGGAGTTGACGTGACGATATCTTCAGACAGCATCTCTTGGGTCAGGTCTGGGCAGCCTCCACTTTGTATCTAAAAATATAAAGACAAATGAAATGTTTGGAGTATATTCATCTGTTATTACAATTACTTATTATTTTCTACATTTGTGTTGCATTTCCCTCCCCCATCATCCTTTCCTCTCCTTGATCCCTTCACTCCAGGGACGCCACTTTCGATGTTTTATTCGGCTAATGCCAGACGATTTTATTCAGCTCAGAGGGAACCCCATACAATCAATGTATGTATGTATATATGTATGTATGTGTGTATGTACGCATGCATGTATGTACTGTATCTATGTATGTATCTATCGTCCTCCTCACCTTGGCAAGACTTCTATTGAATGTGTTGGTCTGGTCCTGAACTTGTCTCACCTTGCTGGGACTACTCTGGATGCTCGAGTTGCTCGTCTGATTTGTGCCATTCTGAAACCCATTAATTATGTCTTTAAAAACCAAGCAAAGAATTCTGAAACCCAATCAATAATCAAGTCCTTAAACCAAGCAAAAAAATCAAGCATATTGTTGGCTAGTCCATCTAGGTAAGACCAGAAGGGAACAGAACTAAGCCACTGTTCTATCTAAACTTTATTGAGGTCTTCTCTGGACACATTCACACAGCCTTCTCTCTTGGCTCTCTGATGTACTATCCTTCTAATGCTCTGATAGTTTAAGGTCTCTATCTGTTATTTATCTTATATCTTTTAATCATCTCTCTATCTACATCACACTCATCACCTCACACTAACTACATACCACTTCACACACACATCATGCTACATCACACTCACCACCACATCATACTACCTGCACACACACATACCACATCTTACTCTTACCTGCTGACTGAGGTTGAGAACATTGATGGAGTTGGTAATATCCCTCATGGCGTTGTTTGACTGAGTGGTGTTTTGACTGTTGTCTACCGGCCCCGTCATATTTCCCGTCGAGTTAAGTGTCGACCCGAACAGAGAACCTTGAAGTTTACTGAAAGAGAAACAAAATAATACCACAACTACCAATGGCTACTAATGACACAATCAATAAATATATTTGTGATTAATTTCTCCTCTTATACTAAAAACTATGTAATTATTAAGATTTTCTTCAGCTCTCTACTTGGTATATTAAAGTGAGGAACCTAAAAAAGTTGGACAATTTAATGAAATCATAAGAGTGATAATTGTCAGGAATAATCAAGATTTTTTTTTTAAATTTAAATTTGGAACAATTACAAGTTGTAGACAAAATCACAAGATTATTCTCCTGTTTGATATTAATATACAGACTTACTAAACTAGTTCAATATACTGTATAGCTTTTGTTAGATTCCCAGACTAGAATATTGTGATAACTGAGAGTGAAGTGAGGCTCACCTGTCTGTAGCAATAAACCCCCTGTTGGGCGTGGCTATGGATGAAGGGTCAGACATGAGCGTCGTGATCTCCCCGTTGGGTAAAGACTTCTTCATCTGGCTCCTATGAACACCTGCATCCTGTATATAAAAAAAGTCACAAGCATTAAAAAAAATCTTAATTGCTGGCTATTGTTTATAACACAAACTAATGTTAATAAAAGGTTCACAGGTAATAATAACTACTTTCTACAGACAGACTTTTGCGTAAACTATCTCGGACGTTACTTTGCTGTTCTCTTTCTGATTCTCCTCTTCGTTATCACTGATGGTCGATTCTGAGTCAGAGTCGAAGGACGGATTGTTCATTTTCTGGATTAAGGCGACGTCATCGAAGAACGTTGGTATGAGATGGGTGATGTCCTGTAAACACAATAACTAAGTTCTACTCTTGAAGATTTAGCTTATAATATTCTAGGATTGTACGAAGGATATTTATGATAAAAGAAATTAAATTGTTTAGATTGGAAAATATTACTATAAAACTAATCATTTAATACAGTACATACACACACACACACACAAGCACATACAATTCACTCATTCTCACACACACACACACAACTCACTCACAAACTCAACTAACACACATACACCACACAAGACACACCTTTTCCACCCACACTCAACACAACACAAGACCTTCGAGGGAACATTAATCCTCACCCTCCCTTCCAGTTCCTTCTTGCCATAACCAAACAACAGCCGGGTGAAGTTATAATTGTAGTCGATGATCTTTCCGCACCCATCCAGCACCACCAAGCCGCTGATGTTAGAGAAGACCTGGAAAAACAATAACAGTTAAACACCCACGAAATGCGAAATATTATAGACAAAAAGCATTACTGTTACTTCACGAGGAAAACACGCCTTCTATATTTAAATAAACAACAAGGTATAAGTCTTACCCATATTTCAAGGTCAAAAACTAATTTCTTCAACACTTTGTCATTTGGTGTCATGTTGCAGGAGAAGTGTACACAGAGTGGGAATGTTGCACAGTCAACCGTCTGCCCGGTGCACTGTTGCTTCTCTACGTCCTGTTGGGGAAATAAAGAAATAATTTATATATGGAAAAGAATTATATGGTCTTTGATACAGCTGTCAAAGTGCACTGCTAGAAGAAGAAGCAGCGGCAAAATATAAAAAAAGAAAGAAAAAGAATAGGAAGAAACAGAAGAGGAAGAAAAGAGAAAAAGAAAAGAAATAATAAGAAGAAATAGTACAGCACCATTAAACTAAACCAACCAATGTACCTTAAGTATTTCCTGAGACTTGGGCACCTGCAGGGCTGGGATGAGGTCACGAACGTTAAATTTGGTGAGCTCACTATTGTCGTCGTACCCAAACAAGGCATTAAAAGAAGAGTCGTGCTTTAAGATACGTCCCGTCTCGTCTACTGAGGCCTGAAAGATGATGGTTTATTAGTTATATCAATGTTAATATACAGACAGACAGAGTGAGAGAGAGAAATAGTAAAAGAAAAAGGGAGATAGCTTACATTTAATAATCTTTTTCAAGTGTGTTAATTTCAGAATACATTATAAAAATCAGTTAAAAAACAAAATTAACACTCAAACACTAAACTGAGAATATAACATAAAGATTAATGAATAAATGACTGTAATGCAAGAGATCCTTAAGTGACATAAACATCTACTATAGAATCTAAGTGATATTACAGCAGGAAACAATATCCCTCAAACATGTATAACTCACCCATCACCACACAGCCCAAACACTACTACATACCCTCGCTACAGTGATGTTCACCGGCTCAAGAATGGCAATCCACCTCTGGTCTTCATCTGGTTCTTGTGGAAGACCTTTCAACCAGAGGGAGCAGGGGAGAGTGCCATTGTCCAGGGTGTCGACATTTACCTTGAAGGAGAGAATTGATTGATTGGGTAAAATATCTAGCGTCTTAACCTATGGTCATCTCATGCTGAAGGAGAGAAAATAGGCCACAAAAACAATGAAAAGTACCTAATTTGTCTTAGTTTTTTACAAGTTTTCCTACAGGACACAGGAGTAAAGTATATAACACACATGTCTACTTATTGTCCTTGCCTTCTCCTCTCACCTTCTACCTCTCCATCTTCCACACCTGTCCCCCAGACCCTTTCTTTGAGGCTTCTCCTTCCCTTGTCCCATACAGAAGTGGGAGAGGAGTCAAGATGAAAGACAAATACCGATGGAGTTTCTAATATTACCACAAAGATCAACGTACCACTTTGCCACTGAAGAGCACCATGCCTTGACTGTCCAAGACGTCGGGGTCCGGCAAGGTACGCAAGGAACTCTCCGAACTGTCCGATTCCGTGTTGGGGGTCAGACTCGCCAGGGAGCCGAGTTTCTGCTGAGTTCTGGGATTTGCAATAAAGTCAGTCAACTTCATTTTACCACACAGTTCGTCTTCTGGGTGACCAAGAAGCAATGATGACATGTCATTTGCTGTCAAGATCTGGAAAAACGGAGAGTTAAATTATATGGGGCCTAAACGTCGCCCAGCCACACGCACTAGGGAACATTACACACTGTTTCTGACACTACTGCTGGGCTGGGAGGTACAGTATACTATCCATCCTTTCATGCACATAGACAGTTTTCTTCACTGAGATGATGTGAAGCAAAATGCAATATAAAAAACACTGAAAAATGGGTTGGAATAACTTGAGCTAATGGGGGCAGAAAATGATGAAGTACACGTAATCTAATAATAATATCAATAGTATAACAAGAGAGATAAAAGCTAGTGAGATAAAAAATAAATTATTCTGGGTGATATTCCCAAGAAAAAAATAATAATTACCTCATTTCTATCATTAAACCTCACAACTAATATGTATACAATCTTTCTTTTGGTCTTCCTATACACTTACACAAATTGTTCACATTCATTAATTTCCATTCACAATCAACACCAGACACCAAGCTCCTAATACTGTCATTACCTGGAAAAAAAATTATAATATACCTGTACTTGTATCTATATATGTGTCAAGTCTCTGAATCTGGGAACATTGTCTCAAATGGTTGGAATTCCTTGATCAATTTCTCATCACTGGAGGGGTTTTTATACAAGACCTCTCCCCAAAAGTAATTGATCTTGTCTTCGTTCTCTGGTTTAGTTTTGTCATTTTCCCTATTTTTATTATCACTTTATGTATATGCATCACACACACATATATATATATAAACACAACACACACATACAGACAAACACATAGTCCATCTTCTTTCCTTTATCTCTCATTCCAGCTCTTACCCATTCATCTTTCCCTCCCTTGTCCGGTTCCCTTCCCTCATAAACCAAACACCCCAATCTTCCCTCTTATCAATTCCACCAATTAAGTATTTTATCTAACCCATTAAACAGATTTTTAACTTTTACATTACCACTGATATAAATAAAACATCTATGGACACCACTGGTTAACATTAGACAGGAATTCTGAAGTTGTACAATATGACAGGCGGACTTCAAAACAGTATACCTAATGTGTTGTGAAGGTGCGTTTACGTTCCTCTTTACATGGGAAGGAGCTACAAGGCTTATCATACACTTGAAGCTACAGTCATATCCTACAGATGTTCCTAATATTTACTCGGACTCTCATCAAGAAAATCATAACGGTTTTAGGAGTCTATTAGAAATCATTCACCTGTCACAAGAGGAAGTTATTATTGTGAAATGGGCAGCTCACACCTGGTCTAATGAAAATGGCCAACTTGTTCCCACCACTTGAAGTAATATGGATGAGGAACAATTTAACAAACAGACGCTACAACTATGATCGGAGGGGACAAGATATCATCAAACTCCCATGCAGAAATTTATATTCCACAATCTGCAAGGTGCTGTGATTGACACTAACTCTACAGGACTAATTCTATGGTGTCTAATAGTTACAGCCAAAACACTTAACACAAGAAATATGTCACAGAAACACTGCAGGAAACATTCTGATCTATGTTCAAGTGTTTTGTTTGTACTATTATAGGGGGAAGACTCACGATATTGCTAAACCATGTGTAGGAATGACACGAGGATACATTACCTGAATCACGATCCTGTTTCAGCGGGCAATAAGCATGGGGTACAAAAGACAACATTCAGTCCTTGCAAATAAATAGCATTACTTGTGGCACATGGATAAGCATTAGTACCTGGGAGGGTTTAATTGTTTTTCTTTTGGGGGGAAAATCTTTTGTGTTTCTTTATTCCATAGACAGTTAGAAGCTATTGTTAAGGGGAGGTTGACAGCTCTCTGGTAAAATGTTTTCATCATATACGGGCACTTTTAACCACTGATGCGTGGGAAAAATAATAATATAAAGGTGGACAGGGACACCATGGTCGGGGGAGGGGGGGAAAACACTTAGTAGGTGCAGGTCTGATGCCAGGCAGTTTTGACGTCTGATCTCTCTTACGGCCGGGAAAAAGAGGACACCATCCCACCACAGTGAGCCATAACAAACAAATATCAGCTTTATAACAGGAAATAATAATGTTTTAAAAGATATAACATAATAAAATAAAAAGCCTGGGAATAAAATATAAGAGGCACCTTAAAGATTACAATGGAGTGAGGTGTTAAATGAAGGGGCTGCTTGCCACTTACCCTTGAACTGGAATCAACAGTAAGGACAGCTTTGTTTGGATTGACAATAGTGGTTGGGAAAACGGTCCCACAGTTCCCACCACCCACAAAGTTACGGAACAACCAATGGCCGCAGGGGATGTTTTCAGAGGTGCCGAATGACCCCTTGGACAGCCCCGGAGAGAAGCTGAAGCTGTGGAGACCATTGCCTGAAGGACCAAGAGACTGGGTTAGACACGTGAGAAAAAATAATTTACCTTATCAACATCGACTGAGCAGAGTAATGTATAGTACACATCACAAGGCCATAAAAAGATGATCGACAGTACAGTATTTACCTACCGTAAACAGTACAATAAACCAAGAACATTTTCTTTTAATTGTTTCCCAAGTAAAATATTTCACACTACAAGTCTCTCTATCAAAAAGTCACTTTCCATCCATGACTCACAGTATACTTTGACTGACTAAAGCCGAGTCACTGAGAATGTGAGTCACGTTCCTGTGTTTACTCTCAGAATAATTATTAGCCAATGAAAACACACATCATGTACCTGTGTTGTCATCCAATAGAAAATCAGACCTTACATGCTGAAGGTGACTTTCAACATGAAAACAAAGATGTGATGAACAATTTAAACTTACTATACAGTAATTTACTGTAGACTGTTCTTTCATCACATCATACAAAGTTTAACAGTACATTCTTTACTACAAAATAATCTTCCCGTATTTGCCTATTTTCTTTCTCATGTAAACACTGTAAATAAATCAGACTTAACAACAAGAACCAAACACAATAAATCCTGACAGTCACGGAGGCACACGTGTAGGAGTGGTATCAGCTATGCAAGGTGTTTGACAATGCATTCTTAACTATATCCGTCATGTTAAATACAGTATAACTCTCTTGAAATAATAATGCGTTATAAATAAAAACACAAAGGTAATTAGGCATCACCACAAGCAAGAAAATTACTTAGTAGGGTTAGGGATAATGGGGAGGTGGGGGGTGAGGAGGGGGAGGTGGGGGTGAGGAGGGGGTGGTGGGGGTGAGGAGGGGGAGGTGGGGGTGAGGAGGGGGAGGTGGGGGAGGTGGGGGTGAGGAGGGGGAGGTGGGGGTGAGGAGGGGGAGGAGGGGGTGAGGAGGGGGAGGTGGGGGTGAGGAGGGGGAGGAGGGGGTGAGGAGGGGGAGGTGGGGGTGAGGAGGGGGAGGTGGGGTGAGGAGGGGGAGGTGGGGGAGGTGGGGGTGAGGAGGGGGAGGTGGGGGAGGTGGGGGTGAGGAGGGGGAGGAGGGGGTGAGGAGGGGGTGAGGAGGGGGTGAGGAGGGGGTGAGGAGGGGGAGGTGGGGGTGAGGAGGGGGAGGTGGGGTGAGGAGGGGGAGGTGGGGGTGAGGAGGGGGAGGAGGGGGTGAGGAGGGGGAGGTGGGGGTGAGGAGGGGGAGGGTGAGGAGGGGGAGGTGGGGGTGAGGAGGGGGAGGTGGGGGGAGGTGGGGGTGAGGAGGGGGAGGTGGGGGTGAGGAGGGGGAGGAGGGGGTGAGGAGGGGGAGGAGGGGGTGAGGAGGGGGAGGTGGGGGTGAGGAGGGGGAGGTGGGGGTGAGGAGGGGGAGGTGGGGGTGGTGAGGAGGGGGAGGTGGGGGTGAGGAGGGGGAGGTGGGGGGGTGAGGAGGGGGAGGTGGGGGAGGTGGGGGAGAGGGGGGGAGGTGGGGGTGAGGAGGGGGAGGTGGGGGGTGAGGAGGGGGAGGTGGGGGTGAGGAGGGGGAGGTGGGGGTGAGGAGGGGGAGGTGGGGGTGAGGAGGGGGAGGTGGGGGGTGAGGAGGGGGAGGTGGGGGGTGAGGAGGGGGAGGTGGGGGAGGTGGGGGTGAGGAGGGGGTGAGGTGGGGGGGTGAGGAGGGGGAGGTGGGGGTGAGGAGGGGGTGAGGAGGGGGAGGTGGGGGGTGAGGAGGGGGAGGTGGGGGTGAGGAGGGGGAGGTGGGGGTGTGGAGGGGGAGGTGGGTGAGGAGGGGAGGTGGGGGGTGAGGAGGGGGAGGTGGGGGGTGAGGAGGGGGAGGTGGGGGTGAGGAGGGGGAGGTGGGGGAGGTGGGGGTGAGGTGGGGGAGGGTGGGGGTGAGGAGGGGGAGGTGGGGGGTGAGGAGGGGGAGGTGGGGGTGAGGAGGGGGAGGTGGGGGTGAGGAGGGGGAGGTGGTGGGTGAGGAGGGGGAGGTGGGGGGTGAGGAGGGGGAGGTGGGGGTGAGGAGGGGGAGGTTGGGGGGTGAGGAGGGGGAGGTGGGGGGTGAGGGAGGGGGTGAGGAGGGGGAGGTGGGGGGTGAGGAGGGGGAGGTGGGGGTGAGGAGGGGGAGGTGGGGGGTGAGGAGGGGGAGGTGGGGGGTGAGGAGGGTGAGGTGGGGGTGAGGAGGGGGTGTGTGTTTTATCTTGTCACCTAAATACATAACACTGATATTAATTAGACTTAAGTACAACAGTATAACATGTAACATAACAACTACACCCACAACACAATGAAGCTCCCATCTGATACGACATTAGACAAAGTTACAACAGTACAGTACAAGACTAAACCCACAATACTCTGTACAGTATCTGGAGAGAGAACCCTACCTGGCATAACATTCAAGCGAGGAGCTGAGGCCGCATGCTGCAACCTGGACTCAGATAAACAGGAACGGGGCATGTGAGAAAAGCTAGCATTGCCTCCGAGTGGTGAGTCCTTGACGTTTCTGAAAATTGACAAACTGATTAAAAAAATAAATAAATAACTGAAATGAACTAAAAAAAATTATATCACATGTATTTTTCAGGTTTATTAATAACTTAAAAACACCACTTCAACATGATGGGGGGGTACAAATAGCAAAATAGTAATAACACAGTACTGTACCACCCGCTGTGCTCACCTGAACCTGTCGAGGGGAGAGGGGTAACCTGGGCTACCGAATTTTGTGTTTTTAACCCCGAGGGAATATGTGGTGCGTCGCTTCCATGGTAGGAGGCCCTGAGGAGGAAGATATACATACATAAAACAATACATACACTATACATAAAGCAAATATACACTACCATACATACAATACTCATAAATGGCAACAATACTTTAAAAATGGTCGTCTTAACCCCATAAACGCATCAAACATAAAACAGTCATTATTATATCATAGAAAACAATATAAAAAATAAATAAAACAGCCAAAATCATGTCTGAGGGTTGGCGACTAGAGCCCTCCACTTCAAATATTTTCCATCAGTTTACCAATCCTTTCTCACCTCTCTCCCGTTTAATATATCATCCATCCCATACTCTTGTCTTCCCCCATTTTTACCCATTAATACAGCACCCTTACCATTATTCCCCCCATCCCTAATTATACGACCCAAGTTTCCCATTTTTGTTACTTCAGGTACAACACACAATGGGTATCAATGAAAGAAAAAAAAATGCATTGAAATATAGCACAAATGTTATACTGTAGAGAGCATATATTATAATGATATAGTACCAATGTTACTGGTATATCATTATATAATATAGTATAAATGATATAATTTACTGATATATTCTACAGAGAGGGAGAGAAATATAAAAAATTAATGAAAGAATGATAGAGTAAGATAATGAATCAATCCAATTCACAATACCACCTTTCCCACACACATACCCAGACCACAACACTGAGACACACTAAGATACCAACTCTACTAACACAATACTGAGACACACTAAGATACCAACACTACTAACACAACACTGAGAAACACTAAGATACCAACACTACTAACACAATACTGAGACACACTAAGATACCAACTCTACTAACACAACACTGAGAAACACTAAGATACCAACTCTACCAACACACTATGCCAACGGATACCAATTATCAACACAAGTTCGCCATTTGTCTACACCCCTGTGACCTACAAACACTTGGTCATGTTCTCACGTACACATGATGAACGTTTCCTGTATGATATAAACACACACATGATATAAACACACACATGATCTTGGAGTTTTCAGGATGTAAACAATAACAGTAGACATTTCTTTTGCCATTTATTTAAAGTTTCGGGTTATTAATTACAGGATATTTGTTATTTTCATCTCGGATTTTGTTGTATTTTGTTGTATTTCGTTGTTGTTGTTGTTGTATATTTATTAGTCTTCATATGTGTGTTGGTAATATAAACAAGGAGTGTATGGTGTTAATTATTGATAATGTATTAGTGTAGGAATCATTTTTTTTACATCACACATGCTGGGTTAAGTGGAGCGACAGGTGACAGCCAGGTAGGTATTATTAACGCGGGAATACCACAGTGGAATGAGATCAACATCATCCTAAAAAAGTTAAAACACCATCCTAAAAAAGTTAAAACACCATCCCAAAAAAGTTAAACCATCATCCCAAAAAAGTTAAACCATCATCCCCAAAAAAGTTAAACCACCATCCCAAAAAAGGTAAACCATCATCCCCAAAAAAGTTAAACCATCATCCCCAAAAAGTTAAACCACCATCCCAAAAAAGTTAAACCACCATCCCAAAAAAAGTTAAACCAACATCTCAAAAGAGTTAAACCACAACCACATAAGCGCCAAGGTCTTACAGTTCTCAACCCATAATCTTCACAGAGAAACATAAAACTATACACGGTGTTCTGTTGGGGCCGTCTCCTGTATACTAGTGCCGTTGTATACTGCTGTTCTCGTTGTATACTGCTGCTGTTGTATGTTGCTCTCGTTGTATACTGCTGTTGTTGTATACTAGTGCCGTTGTATGCTGTTCTCGTTGTATACTGCTGCTGTTGTATGCTGTTCTCGTTGTATATACTGCTGTTGTTGTATACTGCCCCCTCCCTCCCCACTACACAGACTTCATACACTTCATATACACCACAAGTTTGTATTTTATCCAGTAAATATTATTGTATGATTCTTGGGTCAGCTAGTTAAGGTTAGGTTAGGTTTATATATCACGGTAACCCCAGTCATTATATCACGGTAACCCCAGTCATTATACCAGGGTAACCCGTCATTATATCACGGTAACACCAGTCATTATATCACGGTAACCCCAGTCATTATATCACGGTAACACCAGTCATTATATCACGGTAACCCCAGTCATTATATCACGGTAACACCAGTCATTATATCATGGTGACGATTCAGTTGTTGGGGGAGAGTAACGTGTAAGTGAAGGACACTGGTGACACTATCACACTAAAAGCATCCTGTATGATAGTAACGGACCACTACCTCTCATTGGTCAACACATGGGCTGTAATTGGTCGAAATAGTCACGTGGGGAGCTGTGATTGGTTGATTAATTAGTGACGTGGGGAGGAGATGTTGTGATTGATTGATTATTTGTGACGTGATGAGGAGATGTTTGTGATTGGTTGATTAATTAGTGACGTGGGGAGGAGATGTTTGTGATTGGTTGATTAATTAGTGACGTGGGGAGATGATGTTTGTGATTGGTTGATTAATTAGTGACGTGGGGAGGAGATGTTTGTGATTGGTTGATTAATTAGTGACGTGGGGAGGAGATGTTTGTGATTGGTTGATTAATTAGTGACGTGGGGAGGAGATGTTTGTGATTGGTTGATTAATTAGTGACGTGGGGAGGAGATGTTTGTGATTGGTTGATTAATTAGTGACGTGGGGAGGAGATGTTTTGTGATTGGTTGATGATTTGTGACGTGTGAAGCGATGTTTTGTGATTGGTTGAATGGATCACGTGACAAACAGATCTCAAGTAACAGTACCGACAGACTGGCCAGCACGCTCGTTGCGGTATTTGACTGGACGGCGGATAACGGAACCAAGCCAGTCATTACCAGTTTATATATCTGCATGACTTACCTTTTAACTGTCCTATGCCAGTTAACCTGTCCTAATTAATCCTCACGACACAAATGACCTAAAACGAACCCAAGTCTCATTACACCAAACTCTGAACCCCTAAAATGACCTAAAAAACAAATTAATAACCTTAACTATATAACTTTTGAACTAATTACCTAATTGGCTTACTCCTTACTCTCATTAATTGCCTCATTTGCTTCTTCCTCATTAGTGGCTTCATTACGCCCACTTGGAAATCATTGCTTCATCTACTCAATCATTGCCTCATTTGCTTCAACTCCTAAATCACCTCCCCATTGCCTCATTTGCTTCTCCCTGATGAGACTAATTTGCCTCACTGGGCTGTTCTCCTCCCATTAAACTCTCCGGGAGAATGAGACAACTTGAGATATTATATTACTGTACATAATTATAGTTACAGTCAATTGGTCTAACTTTTGCTGTGACTAAGATGACCTAACGCCCCCTACCCCCCTCTCTCTCTCTCTCTTCCCCCCTTTCTCTCCCTTTGTTTGTCTCCCTTCCTCCGTCTTTGTCTCCCTTCCTCCGTCTTTGTCTCCCTTCCTCCGTCTTTGTCTCTCCTTCTCTTCTCTCTTCCTCTCCCTCGCTTTACCAACACACACATATAACAGGTGCAAGGAAGAAGGGTCCTGTAGTCTTTCTAACACTCACCTGCCAAATCTTATTGAGTTTTTTTCAGGTGCCCAGATCAGGTGTTTAAGTTCCTATTGTCAATATTCGTGTAAGGATAAAGTGTTATTGTCTCTCGAAACACTTTTATCTGACGAGGAAGTGTCTAATTCTTCCTCAAGTGTGAGTAAGTGTCACGTTCACTAACACTGCGTGGTACTACTGCCTGTCAAATCACTTACGGGAGGAAAGTGTCAATAGGTAAGTGTCATACCCAGCAACACAACACAGCGCCAACACTTTTTTTTTTAGACCATCAGTAAGATTTCAATTATACACTTTAGCACTTGGGGCGTCGGGATATAGATTAAGTGTCACCTCACAACATCAAAGGCACTTGCGAGTCACACGATTATACACTTAACACTTAGAAGCATGAGAAAGTGTTTAAGTCACTGAAACGCTTGAGGGAAAGTGTTTAACAGTCTCGTAATTTGGTCGCCACTTTCACCTTAATTCCTGACACTTTATAACTTGTCGGATATTATAAATCTTCCAGCACTTTAATCAGATCAAGTGGTATAGCTCCTTCAACTTACAACACTTGCTTGGAAATAAAAGTGTTTTGTAAGTGTGTGTGTGTGTGTAAGTGGTCCCCTCAAAATTATACAATAGGTACAAAAATAAACACTTTTTATACACTTGGAACACTTACAATAACTGTTACTAACACTTTCTACACTTGCTTCATGAGTCAACACTTCTTTTACCACCAACACTTACTTCAGGGGAAAAAGTACACCCACTTAGTACTGTCTCCTCAGGTGAACACACACACACACCTGTCCGTCACTACAGGTGTGGAGCTAAGAGAGACACCGTCGCTTATGACCGTGACAGAACTGACAGTGAGCGGTTAGACAGTTACCGTCGCCACAACACTACAGATGGTGGGCGGTAGTGTGGGCGTGGCGTCAACAGCAGCGTGTGGGCGTGGTGGGAACAACAGCTTATGGGCGGAATAGAGCAGTGGCGTGGCGTCTAGGGTGGCAGAGTGAAGTGTGGTGGGCGTGTAGAGCAAGAGGAGCGTCTGGCCAGCCGCAGGGAGGAGGAGGAGGAGGTACCGGTGTGAGACAAAAGGTGGGTGAGCTTTCTGACCAACACCGGATACAAACTCGTGTGTGTGGCCCACCCTCGTGTCTGACCCGTAACGTTACCTTACCTGGCCGTTTCCCGTAAGCTCTCTGTTTACCTGACATTTACCTGAAGCAGACTCAAGGAGCCCCTCCCCCTGTAACAACCAATCGACGTCCAGCACAAGAACACACTGGTTTTATTTGGAAATGTTTCAGATGAATGTTGTTTGGTTCTCCCTAAACTGATTCTTCTGACCCAACCTTGTTTACAGTCTAGTGTCTCTTGTTTAGTCTAGTGTCTTGTTTACAGTCTAGTGCCTTGATGTATAAACACTATTCTCCTTGTGTGTGTGTGTGTGTGTGTGTGTGTGTTATAAATGTCAAGGTGAAAACGAAGATCTCTTACTAAGGTCACCACATTACGACACCACACACACACCTGAACGTTCTTAGTGATGTGAACAAGTCAGTGAAAGTGATAAAGAGAGGAGTGAGGGAGGAGACTAATTGTGTTACCTGTGGTGGTGAGTCTGGGGTGTGGGTGTGTGGGTGTGTGTGTTTTGGGCGCGCCAACTGTGTTATGTGATATCACTGCAATGTTTCCCTGCACCCTGGCCACACACACACACACAGCCATACACACACACACAGCCATACAGACACACACACACACAGCCATACAGACACACACACACACACACACAGCCATACAGACACATACTTACCCGACCACACAAAATACACCACCGTCTTTCAGAAATCCGACCAACGCGTTCCCGACTACCGACCAACCCGACCCACTACCTTCCCGACCACATAGATTTTGTTGCACTACAGAGACAAAAGAAACCCACCCACCTAAAATGATTCCACCATTTTGAGTTACAGATTCAGAAATAAGAATCAGGTTACAGGTAGCGTTACATAACCTCTCTGTAACACAATAATAATACACACTGGGATAATGATTACAGGTAGAGGTACAGGTAAAGATATATAATTACAGGTAGAGATACAGGTGAGGATTATGTATACAAAGACAGGTACATATATAAGGATGGGGTTAGGTTAGGAGAAAGGGAGAGGGGAGGGGGGGGGGAGAAAGGGAGAGAAGAGGAGGGAGGGGAGGGGAGAGGAGGGAAGGATGAAGGGGACTGGCTGGTATATACGTCAACAAAAACACAAAAAATTCTCTCAGGGGAAAAATCATTAACCTGCTACACTCACACAAAACTCCTTCCAACAAGCCCAAAAAAATATTCCCTATAAAACAAACACGTCAACCTTCCTCACTCACCCCCCCCCACACACAAACACACTACAGCAACACAAACTTGTAGCTAAACAAAAAAACAAACATATTACGAACAAAGAAATATACCCAAACACACACACACACCAGCTGCTGCAGTGTGTGTGTGTGAGATATACAGCCAGTGTTGTATACCAGACTAAAAACATACATTCCTGTGTATTTTCCTATTATTTTTTTTATATATTTACTTATACATCTGTTTATTTCATTCTTTTTTTTTTATCATTTATTTATTTATATTTTAGGTTGAGAGAGAGAGAGAGAGAGAGAGAGAGAGAGAGAGAGAGAGAGAGAGAGAGAGAGAGAGAGAGAGAGAGAGATACTCACCAGGGTAGGAAGAGGTCTCTCCTTGACGAATGGTGACTGGGAGCTCACGTTGAGAGTATCAGTCCCCCTGTGAGAGATAAAACACATTAGCATCTCCAAACACGAGATATTAATCATCTCTCTACCTACCCTAGAGATAAAGTTACCATCTCTCACCTGAAGAAGGGATCAAATGGACGACATATCTCCCTAAATAAACCTTCTATGTCTCAAAACTTACAATATTCTCCCCCTATCTCTCTACCTCAGCTAAATATATCCAATTACCTCTTCCGGTAGATTAAGTTACGGTAGGGTGGTTAATTATGGTTAATCTACACGTCATCACCTGGTTAATCTACACGTCATCACCAGGTTAATCTACACGTCATCACCTGGTTAATCTACACGTCATCACCAGGTTAATCTACACGTCATCACCTGGTTAATCTACACGTCATCACCAGGTTAATCTACACGTCATCACCTGGTTAATCTACACGTCATCACCAGGTTAATCTACACGTCATCACCTGGTTAATCTACACGTCATCACCAGGTAACACAGGTATTTGAGCCCATTAAATAATTTGGGTCAGGCACGTGTTAAGTACAAGACCTGGGAGGGGAGAGGAGGGGGGAGGAGAGGGGGACCTGGGGGGGGGGGGGAGAAGGGGAGGGAGAGGAGCACGGGGGGGAGGGGGGGGGGCACTGACAAGCTTGGTGACACTGGTTTGTCATATGACAGTTTTGGCGCCATTAAACATCCGGTGCTCACACAGTCACGGGTGGCATCTTCATGTAGGGAGTGTGTGTACATGTTGGTCTGATACACACACAAAACATACATACACATAAATACGCACATACACTCACTCAAACTAAGTATATGTAACATCACTACATATGTACAAAGTTTAATATGTAACACCACATTAATTATTCACGTGTACCTCATGACGCAGCGACTGATTTTAATATTCAATAAAAGTTAAGGTGCTGGTGTAATGCATGTAGAGAGAGAGAGAGAGAGAGAGAGAGAGAGAGAGAGAGAGAGAGAGAGAGAGAGAGAGAGAGAGAGAGGGGGGGGAGGGGGGGGGAGAGGAAGAGACGGAACACGGAAGAAGTAACTGCATATTGCCTGCCTCTAGTTGGCTATTTCCCCCCCTCCCTCCCTCCCCCCCCCTCCTACACCATCACCAACCCCGTGTAAATCTTCACCTTCCTGACTTCAGTATGTAACACACACACACACACACACATAGGGTGTGTGTGTGTGTGAACCAGGATACGTGCACAAGGTAAGTTCAGCAACACATTTCAACCTGTACACTCAATTGGTCAGCTGTTTGTGGTGGTAGTAGTAGTAGTAGTAGTAGTAGTAGTAGTAGTAGTAGTAGTAGTAGTAGTGGTGGTGGTGGTGGTAGTAGTGGTGGTGGTGGTAGTAGTAGTGGTAGTGGGTTGGTGGTAGTAGTGGTGGTAAGAGAGGACAGGACTCACAAAGTAGGTAGGTAGGTGGACAGTGAGATACAAACTTGAATAATAATATAATAATTAAAATAATAAGCTCCTCACACACCTTTGTACATTAACCTAATTAACAAGTTCACTTTAAACCCACTAACCGCGTCACGTAACTCCAAGACGGAAGGAGGGGAAGAGAGGGGAAATGAGGGAGGGGAAATGAGAGGGGAAGGGAAGGAGGGAACAGATACAATCAACAAGGCCCTCCACCTGGGGTACATCTTTAACAGGTGACCCACTTTACCTAAATATTATGTATCATGTCTTACCTGTGGCCAACACCTCCCTCTCTCTCTCTCCGTTTACCATCCCCCCCCCTCTCTCTCTCCTCTCAACACCACTCATAATTCATCCCCCACTCTCTCTCTCCTCTCAACACCACTCATAATTCATCCCCCCACTCTCTCTCAACACCACTCATAATTCATCCCCCCACTCTCTTTCCTCCTTTCTCTCTACACTTTCATTATTCATTCTCCTTTCTCTCCTCCTCTCCCTCCTCCATCATTCATCCCCCTTCCCCGACTACCTCAGCCTTCCACAATTCTCAGGCCCCTCCCATAAACATGCGCCAGAGGAAGCATTCAATAGCGCCTGGCGATCGTATCCCACCCAGCAATAACCAACCAGTTTCGGAAAGGTTCGCCACACGCACGTTCGCTCGCCTTCTGCTTGTACTGGCGAAGATTATTTAGACAGACAGACAGAGGGAATAAGTGTGTACGGTGGAATGGTTCAAAGGTTCGAATCTTCAAAAAGGTTCAAAGGTTCGAATCCTCAAGATGGTTCAAAGGTTCAAATTACAGGGAGAGTAAATGCCTGGTTAAATCAAAATGGCGGCGAAAGTACACTGTGACTTCCTTATTTCTACCCAGTTACCAAGAGATAAAGTACCTATATTAAACAAAATGGCGACAATAGAGCACTGAGACTAGAGCCAGATGTGGTAGGGAGACAGGTGTGGAGACAGGTAGTGATAGGGAGTCAGGTGTACTAGAGACAGGCGTACAAGAGACAGGTAATCAAGGCAGGTAATGTAATTAAAGGTGACGTCCTCCCCCTTACCACACACCTGCAGGTCATAGATGGGACAGGGCGTGACCACCTACAGGAGGAAGTGTGTGTGTGTGTGTGTGTTTCAGGAGTACACACACACCAACTGCTCCTTAACTAGTGGATAATTACTTCACCCACCTAAGGTCTTGACTCTCTCCTCCTCTTACCAAGTCTTCCTTACCACCCCCCCCCCCCTTGGATGCTTCCCCTGAGTAAAATGAACAAGAATCACCCGTAGTTCCCCACACTATTACCAGTCCCACCAACAACCTTACCGCCAGTTTGTCCCCCCCCCTCTATCTCTCTTACTGTCTCCCAGCTTCTCTCTTTCCTTCCTCTCCCTCTCTCTTCCTTCTCCTTTATCTCCCTTCCTTCCCCCCCCCTTTCTCTACCTCCTTCCCGTCTCTCCCTATCTCAACCCCGCCCCTTCTTACAGTGCGCGCGTGTGTGTGTGTGTGTGTGGCCTCTCACCCTACTAATGGGCTGTCATGTTGGGCGTCAGTACTCGCCACGCCCCTCTACCCTGTTGCTACTAATCTACGAACCTTACACACGCACACACACTTGCTACTAAAAGCCCTACACACACATATACATATATACACAGACAAGTACGAACCTACATGCACATCTGTTGCTACTAAAAACTCGTACACAGACACGCACATACATTCACACACAGACGTTCACACCAACACGAACACCTTGTTACTACCCAGCTCACGTAGCACACACACACACACACAAACACACAGTCACTACAATAAAACAAAGAGAATTACGAAGCACAACAACACTCCTAAAGTAATGAATGTTATGTTTGGTGTGTGTGTGTGTGTGTGGTGTGTGTGTCTGTGGTGTGTGTGTGTGTGTGTGTGTGTCTGTGGTGTGTGTGTGTGTCTACCATGGCGCTGCAACACCTGTATGTCATTAGTATTGGATTTAATTAATGTATCGTTGCACCTGTATTAGTCCCCGTACCTGTTGTCTTTGTACCTGGGGCCACACAGGTACACCAGTCACCTCACACCTCTTAAGCCACGTTTCTGTCACCTATTATAAAACTTGTCTGGACAGTTTCCTTGAAGAGATGAAACACCACATTGATTTTTCGTAGAACAGAGGTGTGTGTGGTGTGTGTGTGTGTGTGTGTCCGTCCTTTGGTGATACATACAAAATGTTGTTCGGAATTGTTAAAGTTAGCTCACTATCGCCAAGCTGGTTTTAATGGAGAGAGAGAGAGAGAGAGAGAGAGAGAGAGAGAGAGAGAGAGAGAGAGAGAGAGAGAGAGAGAGAGAGTTTTAAGGTAAAATAAGTTGGGGCGTCTAATCTTCAGGCGAAATAAGCTGAATTTTCTAATTTTCAGTCTAATCTACAGGTACAAGCTGGGGCGTCTAATCTGTCAGGTAAACAAGCTTGGGGGCGTCTAATCTTCAGGTAACACCCAGAATATAATGATTAAGGGAAGGAGAGCTCATCTGGTGACCCCCAAATTGATATGAGTTAATCCTTTATGCAAATTGAGTAAACTTGAGTAAAAGGAACATTTTTAAGTTAGTTGACAATTCTCAGAAAAATTGGTGAAAAATTTGTTGCAGGAATTTAATATAACACTGGAAAGTTATTATTATTATTATTACTACTACTAGTTATTATTTTTACTATTGTTATTATTATTATTATCTCCAGCAATAGTGAGTTAGGATACAGCGATAATCTCCGGCAGTGTTGGGTGGACTGTAATCGATTATCACTGTGTCGGGAAACGATTATTGCCCATAAGCACGAGAGGTGAGGGAGACGATTATACCTGGGGGGTGGGGGGGGGGGGGTTAGGTTAGTTAAGGCTAGGCTACGGGAGGTTAAGGGTAGGTTAGGTTGACAGGAAACAACTAACCAAATAGTTAACGTAGGAACCAATGAGAAAACAGCTGCCCACCATAACTCCAACGACCCAATAGTAAGGTTAAATCACCCACACAAACTCGAGTTGACGGAAAACTTGAAGGTAAAGAACCATTGAGCATCTCGAAGCAGCAGCCGATTAACAGGGGGGAAGGGGGAGAGGAAAGGGGAGGGGGGGGAGGGGAGGGGGGAGGGGTAAGAGAAGTTGGTGGAGAGGGCTGAAGGTGGGGAGGAGGGGGGTGACGAGGTAGGGGAGAGGGACTCGAATGGTATCTTGGAGGTCGACCTTGATCAAGTGTGAGCCAGAATCAATACCCACGCGACCAAAGTGATTCCTGACCGTCTTGTACACACACACACACACCGTGACTACAAGTATACACACACCACACACACACACAGTGACTACACACATATATGCACACACACATACACACACACGTATGTACAGTATGTATGTATTCATGTACAGTGTGTAAGTATGTATGATAAGAACAGGATAACATACCGTGTGTCTTGCTGCCCTCCCCCCCTCTCTCTGTGTCCTTCCTCCTGTCTCACGTTTAATAATAATGCTGATAATAATAATACCACCAAGAAAAACCAATAAAAATGGTAAAAATAACAATATAAATAACTACAACAATAATAGTGGTAGAAGTTGTAGTAATATTAATAACTACAACAATAATAGTGGTAGTAGTTGTAGTAATATTAATACTACAACAATAATAGTGGTAGTAGTTGTAGTAATATTAATAACTACAACAATAATAGTGGTAGTAGTTGTAGTAATATTAATAACTACAACACTAATAGTGGTAGTAGTTGTAGTAATATTAATACTACAACAATAATAGTGGTAGAAGTTGTAGTAATATTAATAACTACAACAATAATAGTGGTAGTAGTTGTAGTAATATTAATAACTACAACAATAATAGTGGTAGTAGTTGTAGTAATATTAATAACTACAACAATAATAGTGGTAGTAGTTGTAGTAATATTAATAACTACAACAATAATAGTGGTAGTAGTTGTAGTAATATTAATAACTACAACAATAATAGTGGTAATAGTTGTAGTAATATTAATAACTACAACAATAATAGTGGTAGTAGTTGTAGTAATATTAATAACTACAACACTAATAGTGGTAATAGTTGTAGTAATATTAATAACTACAACAATAATAGTGGTAGTAGTTGTAGTAATATTAATAACTACAACAATAATAGTAGTAATAGTTGTAGTAATATTAAATAACAAAAACAAGAGTAAAATCAACAAAAACAACAATACTAATAAAAAAACAATAAGGTATAATTAAGAGTCAATTAACCCAACCAGGTGTACAGGTACTAAATTACACACCTGGTGGACCCGACAGAGTACAGGGGTCAAGGTGCAGGATTATAGTGTACTCAGCTACCATAACAGGATGTCGTGGTACTCTACTGAACATGGGCCTATCATGGTAATAAACACCTCTCTCTCTCTCTCTCTCTATCTTTCTTTCTCTCACACCTTCCCTGTCTTTCTTTCTCACTCACTTTATTTCTTTGTGTGTGTGTGTGTGTGTGTGTGTGTGTGTGTGTGTGTGTGTGTGTGGTTGGTCATATATGATTGTGTGCATCTGTGTACATATTCAAACGTACACATAGTCACATACACAATCTAGGGTGTGTGTGTGTTTGTGTATGTATATATATGTGCACATTTGCTTGTGTATGCATGTATAAGTGAGTGCTCTTGGTTATGTATGACTGTATGTATATAAATAGACCTTACATACACAATCTGGCGCGCGCGCGTGTGTGTGTGTGTGTGTGTGTGTGCGTGTGTGTGTGTGTGTGTGTCCGTCACGTGCAGCAAGAGTTACTCAGGGACCCAGACAGGTAGGCAGAGCTCGTGTGAAGCCAATTAGTATTATTGAATCCCAGGTGAGGGAGGAGGAGGCAGCAGCCCAGGTGACAGGTGCAGTAACGAGGCCTGTCCCCTGACTCATTCACTTTGTACTGCAAGACAGACAGACAGACAGACAGACAGACAGACACACACACTTCCTCTTTTCACTCTTACAGATAAACTAAAAAATAAAATAGAAACATATCTATTACTCAGACAAACAAAGAAACAGACAGACAGACAGACACTAGCCTGTCAAATATATTGGTGATCCTTGACCGTCTCTCTTATACAGGTACCCATGTTGTGTGTGTAATAATAATAATAATAATAATAAACGGTTTATTAACAGAGTTGTAGCCGGTGGCTGAAAATACAGACTTACATGTGATTTAGACATAATAATATACGTTCAATACATTTACAGGGCTGTACAGTACATAAATCAGGAGTTGTTTATTATTTTAACAATAGATGGGATGGTGCTGTTCTTATATCTATCGGTGCGGGCTCTTATGGGCTGAATTTTGTTGTAGTGGCGGAGTGCGCGAGGTGTGTGTGTGTGTGTGTTATGACTTCTACTTGCCTCACATGACAACAGGTGCGACGAGCAGGTAAGCACGTTTCCTCCCCCCCCCCCCCCCCAGGTGAGATGTCTTATTAAAACTTTAACCCACCTTCATTATCACCCCTGTCCTCACCACCACTATTTCTATCACCAGCCAACAGAATTATCTCTCTCTCTCCCTCCCTCTTATTCTCTCTCTCTCTCTCCCTCCCTCTTATTCTCTCTCTCTCTCCCTCCCTCTATTCTCCCTGAACTATAGAGTACAGTATTCCCAGTGGACAACTAAGAGCGTCACTGGACAATCACTGAGGCAATTTGCGTTTCCAATGTACTAATATAAATTGCACGTGTGTTGGCCTCTATATATATATTCAGCCCAGCCTCACCACGCACCGCCAGCCCTGACCAGAGTACCGCTTAGTGGCTAGAGAAATACAATAACAACAATAACAGTAACGATAATAAAATAATAATAGTAATAATAACAAAACTAACAATAATAATAATAAAAAGTAAAAGTAAAAAAAAAAAAAAAATATTTCAACATTTAGTCTTCCACGAATCACACACACACACACACACCACCTGGGCAGACTCATAATTTCTTCTCTGCATCACATCTGTTCTCCTTTGCACACCTTTCTTTCATTTCTTTTTTTTCTTCCTTCTCTCTCTTTCTCTTTCCTTCATTTGTTTCTTCGTGTCTTATTTTCGACAAATTTATCATCACACGTATCACTCTTAGGTTACGTTAAGTTAGGGTGATTAATCTTCAGGTGATGCAAGCTGGAGAGAGAGAGAGAGAGAGAGAGAGAGAGAGAGAGAGAGAGAGAGAGAGAGAGAGAGAGAGAGAGAGAGAGAGAGAGAGTGTCTACGTGGGCAACAGCAGGGTACAACTCTGGCACAATGCCCAAATAACAACAACAACAACACCACACGTGCTCCCCCCCCCCCCACCAAGCACAGGTGTCAGGACTGCCTATATAAATTATTACATTATACTTTGCCTTCCTTCTTTACTTGTATGTACTTTACTACTATACTTTTCACATGAATTCTATACTTTATGTAATTCCTAAACTTTTCAGATCAATTCACCCTTCATCATCATCTCTGCCAAACCTAACCCAACCTAACCTAACCTAACCTAACCCAACCCAACCCAACCTAACCTAACCTAACCTAACCCAACCCAACCCAACCTAACCACCGATTCTAAAAAAACAAAAAATAAATATAGAAATGAATTAAAACTTCTTCTCAAAGTTTAATTCTCTTCCAACAGCATATAAAACTTCCAAGAGGGACCTTCTCAGAACTTGGTCACTATCATAACTACGTCGCTATCATAACTACAGCACTATCACAACTACGGCACTATCATAACTACGTCGCTATCATAACTACAGCACTATCACAACTACGGCACTATCATAACTACGTCGCTATCATAACTACAGTACGTCGCTATCATAACTACAGTACGTCGCTATCATAACTACGGCACTATCATAACTACGTCGCTATCATAACTACAGTACGTCGCTATCATAACTACGTCACTATCACAACTACGGCACTATCACAACTACGGCACTATCATAACTACGGCACTATCATAACTACGTCACTATCACAACTACGGCACTATCAAAACTACGTCACTATCAAAACTACGTCACTATCATAACTACGGCGCTATCATAACTACGTCACTATCATAACTACGTCACTATCATAACTACGGCACTATCATAACTACGTCACTATCAAAACTACGTCACTATCATAACTACGTCACTATCATAACTACGTCACTATCATAACTACGGCACTATCATAACTACGTCACTATCATAACTACGTCACTATCATAACTACGGCACTATCACAACTACGTCACTATCATAACTACGTCACTATCACAACTACGGCACTGAGGATCAATAGTCATTAGCCAGCTTGCAAACCACATCACCTGCCTGGCTGTATAAACACTCACTCTGAAATGAAATTGGAGGTGTGATCATTAGCTCACACACACTATATCCGGGTTATAACTGATGGTGATGACTGTGCCAACACGTATATAGTGAGACGAATCTTAGTAAACAGACAGACAGACAGATAGAGATATGTACTGTGTGTGTATTAAAGGGTATTTTCCGATAGTGAGAATGACAAGAGGCAATATTCACACACACATCACCTGAGTATAATCACCAATCACAGCACTGCTCCCCACCTGTACAGTATAAGCCTTGACCTCTGCCCCACCTGTACAGTATAAGCCTCGACCTCTGACCCACCTGTACAGTATAAGCATTGACCTCTGCCCCACCTGTACAGTATAAGCCTTGACCTCTGCCCCACCTGTACAGTATAAGCCTTGACCTCTGCCCCACCTGTACAGTATAAGCATTGACCTCTGACCCACCTGTACAGTATAAGCCTTGACCTCTGACCCACCTGTACAGTATAAGCATTGATCTCTGCCCCACCTGTACAGTATAAGCCTTGACCACTGACCCACCTGTACAGTATAAGCATTGACCTCTGACCCCGCTCTGTTGATGCAATGGTCAATGTGTCTGTATAAATATTGTACAACACTGTCACCCAACTTATCCCCCCCCCACCTCTCCTTCTCCCCACTTCCCCCCTCACCATCTTCCACCTACTCCTCCTCCCCCTCTTCCTCCTTCTCCCCCTCCCCTCTTTCACCACCACCACCCCCTACTCCTGCTCTGAAAGGTCAAACCATTCTCCTGAAAAGGTCAAACCATCGTCGTCAAGGGGTTAAACCATCGTCATCAAAGGGTTAAACCATCGTCATCAAAGGGTCAAACCATCGTCATCAAAGGGTTAAACCATCGTCATCAAAGGGTTAAACCATCGTCATCAAAGGGTAAAACCATCGTCATCAAAGGGTAAAACCATCGTCATCAAAGGGTTAAGCCATCGTCATCAAAGGGTTAAACCAAAGGCTCTCAATCATCACCTTCAAAGGACTAAAGCTCTTGATCAAAGGTACTTAATATAGGACAGACAGAGGCACAGAACTTCCTTAAGTGTCAACAGTCATAAACCTGCCTCCTTGTTGCCACACAGACACACACACACACACACACACACACACACACACAGACAGACAGACACACACACAGGACAAAGTCGGTGAGTAACTTTCCCAGCTGATGTCAACACTTGCCCTTTCAAACACACCCAAGTTACCCTCCTGCCCCGTGTCCTGACGTTAGGAGGGAGAAGAGAAGGAGAATTGGGAGGGAGAGAGGACAAAAAGCAGGAGGTGGAAGAAGGGAAGGGACAAGAGGAAGAGAGAGAGAGGGGGGGGGAGAGGGGGAGAAAACGAGAGGGAGGGAAGGAAGGGGGGAGAGGGGGCATGAGGCAACACACACATACCCCAGACAAGCAACACGAGATCAAGAGGGGGGAGGGAGGGGGGGGAGGGGGAGCAGGCAACACACACACTAGACAAGCAGCATGAGGTCATCACGTGTCTCCCTGAACTGTCTGACGCAACGGGCCATGAGAGTTACGCCGCTCTGGTTGGCACGGTGAGTGACCTGGTATACTGTAGCTTGGCCTGTCTGTCTTTCTGTTTGTTCTCTGTTTTTTTAGTTTGTGTCTTTTCTGTGTGTGTGTGTGTGTGTGTGTGTGTGTGTGTGTGTGTCTCAATAATAATAATATAACAAATCATTAAAGGTCGTCTCTTCCTCATAAGTATATACAGAACAGCTACGGTAACCCAACCTAACCTTGTGGTACCCCTCCCCCTATATAAACATGAACCATCACCTGAAGATTAACTACCCTAACCTAACATAATTTGCTCTAACATAACCTAACCAAACCTTGTCTAATCTAACATGGCCATAACCTAACCTAACTCAATCTAACCACACACACACACTATTAACTTAACCTAATTAGGGAATGTGTGTGAGGGTGAGGGGGATGAGATTGGGAATGAAGGAATGAGAAAGAGAAATATGAGGTAGTGAGAAAGAGGAAGATGTAGTAGTGAGAAACAGGAAGATAAGGTAGTGAGAAAGACAGGAATGAGGGGTAAAAGATAGTGTGGGAATGAGTGAGGGAGAGAAAGCAGAGATAATTAAAGTTCAGTCATCACAAGAACAAAACACACAACAGCCTTGAATTTGTCAGCTGTGAGTTCTTCCAAAAGGTCGAGGCAAAGTTTACACCCAGGACTGTTATTTTGAGTCGGCTGAACAAGTGTCTCCTCTCCCCCTCCTCCAAAAGCTTTTCCTTCCATCTTTCTCTCCCCTTCCTCCTCCCCTTCCTCGCCCAAACTCCCCCTTCTTCCTCCCCTTCCCCTCACCAATGCAATTTTGTTGGTTTTGCCTCCACACACACTAACTTAAACTACCTAGCACCTGGCAAGTGGTGTGTGTGCTAGCTAGTCAGTGACACCTTTTTATTATTATTATTATTTTTTTTTTTGAGGGGGGGGGGGGGGGCGAACATCAAGACACTTGCAGTATATTTTACCTGATGATTCACCACTACCTCAACCCTAAACCTAAACCTAACCTAACCTTATCCTCACAAACAGCATGAATAAGGAATGACTAGAGTGAATGAATACCACGTAGAGAGAGAGAGAGAGAGAGAGAGAGAGAGAGAGAGAGAGAGAGAGAGAGAGAGAGAGAGAATTAAAAATAGCCTCACAAACTCACTGACAAACTAAAGACGTGCCAAATAGAGCAACGACCCCCTGGTACAGCAGAGGGTTAGCTGTCATCAGGAAACTGTCATACAATAATTGGTGAGGAAACTGTCATGCAATGGTGACATGATAACGTACAGGTGTGTGTGTATGTGTGTGTGTGTGTGTGTTTTTAGGTAGGTAGGTGTGTGTGTGTTTTTTTTAGGTAGGTAGGTGTGTGTGTGTGTAGGAGGTGTTTAGGTAGGTGGATCTAGGTGTGTTGGAGTGTGTGTGTTTTGGGGGTACCTCAGGGCCACCCACCACCTGACGAAGGGCACACCGATACAACTCTTCCTCCTAACAACACTGTAGAAGGTGTCAACCGCCCCATGAGAGTAGCAGCAGCTGCATCCAGGCAAGGTGTGAGTCCTGTTGCATCAGCTCATCTCAGTGCCCACGTGATGACCTCGTGTGTGTGTGTGTGCGTGTCACCCCCCTAATCGCCCACCACTACTACTACCACCACCACCACTACTACTACTACCACCACCACCACCACTACAATAATCACATTCCCTAGCCACTAATTTGAACAACTTGACCTAACTTGTGCTAAATATAATTAAGGTGAGTTCAGAGTTACCTTTCTGGAGCCAAAAATATTAAACCCACTTCACTTAAACCAATAGAACTTAACCTGATGAGTAAACACACTAACGCTACCTGGGAGGATTAGATTAGGTTGACCCATGTGAGGTTAGGTTAGGTTACCGTCAGGATGTTTAAATATTTAATCTCAAGGTAAAATAAAATGAGAGAGAGAGAGAGAGAGAGAGAGAGAGAGAGAGAGAGAGAGAGAGAGAGAGAGAGAGAGAGAGAGAATCAGTCGACCAGGATATAGCGGCATATCCTACCTTATCCATACACACACACACACACACACACACGGAAAGCCCCCCAGAGATGAATGAACCTGATAACAAGATAACACCTGAAGCACCACGCCACCTGAAGCATCACGCCACGGAAATACCTGAACTACCTTCTACAGTTTTTACACAATGATTACAGGAGGTTTGGTTAGGTTAGGTCAGGTCTGTAGGTTAGATTAGTTTAGGTCTGTAGGTTAGGTTAGTTTAGGTCTGTAGGTTAATTAGTTTAGGTCTGTAGGTTAGGTTAGTTTAGGTCTGTAGGTTAGGTTAGTTTAGGTCTGTAGGTTAATTAGTTTAGGTCTGTAGGTTAGGTTAGTTTAGGTCTGTAGGTTAATTAGTTTAGGTCTGTAGGTTAGGTTAGTTTAGGTCTGTAGGTTAATTAGTTTAGGTCTGTAGGTTAGGTTAGTTTAGGTCTGTAGGTGAATTAGTTTAGGTCTGTAGGTTAGGTTAGTTTAGGTCTGTAGGTTAGATTAGTTTAGGTCTGTAGGTTAGATTAGTTTAGGTCTGTAGGTTAGGTTAGTTTAGGTCTGTAGGTTAGGTTAGTTTAGGTCTGTAGGTTAGATTAGTTTAGGTCTGTAGGTTAGGTTAGTTTAGGTCTGTAGGTTAGATTAGTTTAGGGCTGTAGGTTAGATTAGTTTAGGTCTGTAGGTTAATTAGTTTAGGTCTGTAGGTTAGGTTAGTTTAGGTCTGTAGGTTAGATTAGTTTAGGTCTGTAGGTTAGGTTAGTTTAGGTCTGTAGGTTAGATTAGTTTAGGTCTGTAGGTTAGGTTAGTTTAGGTCTGTAGGTTAGATTAGTTTAGGTCTGTAGGTTAGATTAGTTTAGGTCTGTAGGTTAGATTAGTTTAGGTTTGTAGGTTAAGTTAGGTTAGGGCTGTAGGTTAGATTAGTTTAGGGCTGTAGGTTAGATTAGTTTAGGTCTGTAGGTTAATTAGTTTAGGTCTGTAGGTTAGGTTAGTTTAGGTCTGTAGGTTAGATTAGTTTAGGTCTGTAGGTTAGATTAGTTTAGGTCTGTAGGTTAGATTAGTTTAGGTCTGTAGGTTAGGTTAGTTTAGGTCTGTAGGTTAGATTAGTTTAGGTCTGTAGGTTAGATTAGTTTAGGTCTGTAGGTTAGATTAGTTTAGGTTTGTAGGTTAAGTTAGGTTAGGGCTGTAGGTTAGGTTAGTTTAGGTCTGTAGGTTAGATTAGTTTAGGTCTGTAGGTTAGATTAGTTTAGGTCTGTAGGTTAGATTAGTTTAGGTCTGTAGGTTAGGTTAGTTTAGGTTTGTAGGTTAAGTTAGGTTAGGTCTGTAGGTTAGGTTAGTTTAGGTCTGTAGGTTAAGTTAGGTTAGGGCTGTAGGTTAGATTAGTTTAGGTCTGTAGGTTAAGTTAGGTTAGGGCTGTAGGTTAGATAAGACCCCCAACACCTGTGAAATATTCCTCACCTGCCTCCATAAAACAGTGAGGTATCAAACTTGTGGCCTGGGGTGCTAAGTGCCCAGGTGTCACAGGTAACGTAACTAATAATGTGGAGTTAATTAACGTGTTTTAACAGGTATAGTGACGATAAGGTGAGAGAGAGAGAGAGAGAGATCAATGGCATGACGCCAGGCAGGAAGATCAGCTGGTCTTGGCTGGCATATGAAGGGTTGTGACGTCACTAGTAAACAAACACCTTGCCCAATCATTAATGGGTCAGTTAGTACAGGTGAAATAATGAGGAATTACCTGTCTCACGCACACACGATAACCTGACATGTGATGTATACCTTGATCACACACACACACACACACCAAGTTTCGACACATTGGTTCAGATAAATAAAAATACTTAATACATCCATCCATACATACATACACAAACATATATACATACACACTCATACAAACATACATCCAAAAACATGAGATAACCGGCCAGAGTGTTGAAGGTCACCATACGGAAAAACACCGGTACTGCAGACACAACACGGGATGACCTTGTGGTACGGTGCCCTACACTGTACCCACTGCCACCCACCCCCCTCCTAACCATTACTACCAGCCATTATCCTCACCATCATAAAAACACGAGTACGGTACAGGTATAGGAATTTACGGTGGTTCTGAAACAACTTACGGACCCTTTGAGAATACTAATCCGGGTTCTTTGGGGGGCAAGGGGGAGGAGGGGGCAACATGACACCACCCCACCTCCTACCGGTTAACCTCCACCATAGGACGTCATTACAATGTTGTAGAATGTACCACGACCACCAGGACAAAGACGCAGTTACAATGTTACAGAGGTTACCACGGCCAGCAGTCCCGTTAAGTCAGGGCACAGTTGTGAGACAAGAACCGACCAACCCTGATGTACACCTGTGGTTCAGAGCCTCACGTGGTTAGGTTAGGTTCTGAGGGCTAATAACAACAATATCGATGATGATGATGATGATAATAATAATAATGTGGTTAACGAGACACCAGTACAGTCATGGAAGAGTACTTGAGCTAACACACCACACACATGTCCTGAGATTCCTGTTGTGGTGGTAGTAGTATCATTATCATCATCACTACTGTTATTTTCACGAACACTAAAGCTTTCATTTATCACTAAAAAAATTTATTCATTCATAATTATTTAATATATATAATTAGGGCGTAAAACAATTAGCATTTGATTTTATAATTGTTGAATTACTGTCATCATTATTCTCATTATCCAATATTGGAGGAGGAAGACGAAGGAGGAGGAGGAGGAGGAGGAGGAGGAGGGGGTGAGACGGAATTTACGTCGCAGAAATCAAATGGCCTCAAAGAATCCCTGAACACCCTCCCCCCACCACCACCATATACCTGTTCCCTATAAATTAGAGGTGATCAATCTCGAGGTAAATACATATATAACCACCTTCTCTTATATAACACCTGGTAGTTAATGAGTCCTTCAACCCCTGACATACACAGACACACATACATACCTTACACTGGTTCCTTATTGTATCTGTAAGTGTCTGGGAATAGTTGTTGATGACGAGAGAGAGAGAAAAGAAAGAAAGAAAGAAATAAAAGCATATCCCCCCCCCCCCCCCTCAAAAACCCAAACCTTGACTAGACCTTACAACCCCCCCTACCCCCCCACAGGTACCAAACTCCTCCCACACTTTACCCACAGTGTATATAAACCCTGAAGAGGCAATACCGAGTTTTCTGTTCGTCGTGGCACCGTCAGCAGCAGCAGTACCACCAACAAGGTCTTCCTCTCTCTTCAACAGGTGAGTTAAACTGTATGTAACAAAACACCATGAAAACCTTCTCTCTTTCAGCCATTACAAATCTATTTAATCGTTCCTATTTTATTTCAGGGTATTGTTAAGTGTCTGTGTGTGTGAGTGAGTTCGTCAAGCGTTGCCGTACATAGCGCTGACTGACGCAACTACTACGCCCGGTAATTAGTCGTCTTGGTATTACGTATACGTCCCACACACGCACCCTGAGATGAGATGGGTGACTACCTTCTCCCCCTACCCCATCCTTAAAAGGTCAGGAACTCCCCTCACCTCCTCTCTCACGGCCAAATATCATCAAAAGGTCATCAAATCGCCCCCTTCCCTTCCATCCCCTAGCCCCCCCCCCTAAACCACGCCTCCCTACCCTTGAGAAAAAACAGGGTAGGATAGCGACCTTGTGGGACCGCGAGCTGTGTACCAGGTGGCCGAATCGTCTGATGCACACACGCACGCACGCGCACACACACACACCAATACCACATACATACACCACACACACACAAACATACAACACACACACACACACACATACACCTGTTGCCTTCACAAATCAAAGGGAAAACTCAAGCAATATATTTACCCTGTCAGAAGATAATTTACCTCTTACAAACGCTAGAAATATATCTCCTCCATTTCCTTACTCACTCAGCCACCAATCTACTTCTCACACTACTTCCTACTATCCGTCTACTCCTAATCCACATCTACTAGTTGAATTATACAACATATTTACTGAAAAAGAGTAAAAATATCTATATCACTTCCTTATAGAAAGGTAATAAAAATATAAAATAAGAATAAATAAATAGACAGAATAGAGAAAAAACAATAAAGAAGAATTAAGGTAGACAGCAAAATGGATAATAATAAATAATAATAGTAATAATAATAATAAATAATAATAGTAATAATAATAATAAATAATAATAGTAATAATAATAATAAATAATAATAATAAAAACAACAATAATAATAACTAAATAACGATTAACTTAAAACCCCGAAATATAAACCATTTACTTAAACCTTAAAAAAATAAATAAATAAACAAAAAAACCTTAAATATTTAAAGAAATTCACCATAAAAATGTCTTATAAACCATCCTTCCCCCCTTTAAAACTCGTAACCTAACCTAATGTCTTATAAACCAGCCTTAAACCATCCTTCCCCCCTTTAAAACTCGTAACCTAACCTAATGTCTTATAAACCAGCCTTAAACCATCCTTCCCCCTCTTAAAACTCGTAACCTAACCTAATGTCTCATAAACCAGCCATAAACAATCCTTTCCCCTCTTAAAACTCTCATACAGGAAAAAATGTCTCATAAATCAGGCATTGGAGCATTTTCTCACTCTCAATGGCTATCCCTCGACTAACTGGCAATAAACACTCGAGCATAAATCAGCCACTATGTTCTTAATAATAATTCCCAAGCTAGGTGTAATAATTCCCAAGCTAGGTGCAATAATTCCCAAGCTAGGTGTAATAATTCCCAAGCTAGGTGCAATAATTCCCAAGCTAGGTGTTCTGACCTCAGTTGTGTTCTGACCTCACTAGAGGAAAGGTCACGGCAGGGTTAGCTCCGGAGGGATAATTATCAGATATGGCCAGAGCAAGGTGCGGTCTTGGGTATGAGAGTTTGGTGACCAAACTGGAGTGGTCCACTGAAGAATTGGCGAAGGTCAAGTTGGAGAACTTGAAATTAAGGGAAGAGCTGGCGATGTTAAAAGGAGAGGCTGGACGAGTAAAGCCAGTGGCTGACGAAAAATCAAGCGAGTGGAAAATTGTGAGTAGTGGGAAGACAAAGCTTTTGGTGAAGAAGCACACCAAGGATACGACAACAACGACAACAACAGCTAAGTGTACCAACCCGTTCAGTCCCTTGATAGACGAATTGGACGTTAGTACAGTCAGGGACAGGGATGACAAGGAAGGTATAAAAACTTTAAATTGTTGGTGACTCACAGGTAAGGTACATGGACAGGGCCTTTTGTGGTAAAAACAAAAATAGGATGAGGGTGTGTTTGCCAGGAGCTGGGGTGGGGGATATAATTGACAGGATGGACAATATCTTGTCTGGTAATGGGAACAAACCCATTATCTGCCTCAGTGCAGGAGGCAATGATATTGGCCGGTGTAGGAGCGAGGAGCTTCTTGATAAGTTCAAGGCAGCCATAGATCGTATTAGGACTAAGGGAGGGATCCCTATCATATGCGGTGTCCTGCCTAGAAGGAGAGTTGGCAGTGAATGGTTGTCAAGGGCAGTTGGTGTTAACGACCGTCTTGACAGATATTGCAAGTCAATATCAGTCCCATTCATTGACAACTGGGACAACTTCTATGGCAGAAGGGACCTTTATGCTAGGGATGGGGTGCACCTGTCTAGGGATGGAGTAGCAACCCTGGCTGGGGCTCTAGAGGGGGCAGTTCAAAAGATATCGAAGTCTTTAAACTGCTAAGAGAACATAGGGGCACGGGGGTGGAGGAGACTGCAGTGGGAGCGGGTAAACAAGGCGAAAGATTACAGGGAAAGAGTGTTAGGAATGATGACATAACTAAATTAGACAGGGAGTTTAAAACTAAACGCGGTAAGGGAAGGACTCAGAACACGACTAACTTAAATGTATATTACGCGAACAGTAGAAGTATGAGAAACAAAATGGATGATATTAGGGCCTTGGTATGTACAGAAGAAATCGATATAATTGCATTCACTGAAACATGGATCAACCTAGACACACGTGAATTACCAGTCGAATACCAAATTGCGGGTTACAAACTGTTCCATACCGATAGGCAGACCAGGAAAGGAGGCGGAGTAGCAATCTATGTTAGGGATAATCTGAAGTGTGAAATAAATAAGGAAATAAAAACTGAGAGGAATACAGAAACAATTTGGATAGAATTAAGCGACGGTCGGGAAAAATTAATCACAGGAGTAATATATAGACCCCCCAATCTTGACAGAGTCAATGAGCGACTTATCTGGGATGAAATGCGCAGGGCTTCCATACACAACAAAGTCTGTATAGTAGGCGACTTTAACCTTGGCCAAATAGATTGGACCGACCTTACGGGAAACTCAGAATCAGAGGATTTTCTCGAGACGATCCAGGACTGTTTCCTAAGTCAACATATAACCGAACCCACACGGGGTAATAATATATTGGATTTAGTTTTGTCAAACAGAGAAAACCTCATTAGCAATGTCGAGGTAGGGAACGAACTTGCAAACAGCGATCACAAAGAAATTCGATTCCAGTTAGATTTTCAGGGCAGACGTAAGGAAAATTCCACTAAAGTACCAGATTTCAGAAGGGCAAACTTTGACAGTTTAAAGAGGCAGCTAAGAGAGGGGGTGTCGCGCTTGGCCGTGAACCTGACAGATGACACCGACCTGATAACGAGATCTGAGATTGCCGAGTTCCACGACAATTTAAATAGTGAGTTACTTAATGCACAAAGGCAGAACATACCATACAAAAAACTCAGATCAAACAACAATGACCCTAAATGGATAAATAATTATTTAAAGAACATCATTGGCCAAAGGAAGGCTATAGGTAGAAGGATAAATCGTGGCGAAATTCACCTCCGGGACTATTATAGGGTATTGGCGAGTAGGGTTAAAACCGAGATAAGGAAAGCAAAGAGGAATAATGAGGTAAGGATAGCAAGGGAGGCAAAGACAAACCCCAAAGGATTCTACCAAATGTACCAAACTAAAACACGAGAAAAGATTGGACCAATACGGTCAGACTCCGGCGAGCTCACTGATAACGACGGAGAAATGAGCAATAATTTGAATAAATATTTTTCAACAGTTTTCACCAGCGAAAATTTAAACATGATACCCGAGGCACCGACTCTATTCAGAGATAGTGAAGAAAACAAATTAAGTGAGATAGTAGTGACTAGTAACGATGTTAGTAAGCAAATAGACAAACTAAAGCCTAATAAGTCACCTGGTCCCGATGAGATATTTGCCAGAGTATTAAAGGAATGTAAGGAAGAGCTTAGTATGCCCTTAGCAAAGTTGTTTAACATGTCCTTAAAAACAGGTGTAGTACCAGAATCCTGGAGGATAGCGAATGTAATACCGATCTTCAAGAAGGGGGATAGATCACTATCCTCTAACTACCGCCCAATCAGTCTAACATCAATAGTAGGCAAATTACTGGAAGCAATCATTTCAAACTCTATTCGAAATCACCTGGAGAAGCACAGATTGATCAATGATTCCCAGCATGGCTTCACAAGCGGACGTTCTTGCCTAACTAATCTATTAACATTCTTTTCATCAGTTTTCGAATCAGTGGACGAGGGGCACAATTATGATGTGGTATATCTCGACTTTAGCAAAGCCTTCGACAGAGTACCCCACGAAAGACTAATTAGAAAGGTAGAAGCTCATGGCATCAAAGGTGACATCCTTAAATGGATTAGGGCGTGGTTACAGGACAGGAAACAGCGAGTGAGCATTAACGGCACTAAGTCCCATTGGAGCAACGTCACAAGTGGAGTTCCCCAAGGCTCAGTACTTGGACCATTATTGTTTATTATATACATAAACGACATAGATATCGGCATAGACAGCAACATAAGTAAATTTGCTGATGATACTAAAATAGGACGTGTTATCAAATCTGACGAGGACTCGGCAAAACTACAGGAGGATCTAAACAAATTTTTCGAATGGTCTGAAAAATGGCAGATGAAATTCAACATTGACAAATGTAAAGTACTCAGTATAGGAAATGTAAACAGGGAAACCAGATACCAGATGAACAACGATGCCATAGAGAAATCCGACTGCGAGAGAGATTTAGGAGTAATGATAAGTAGGAACCTTAAGCCAAGTAAACAATGTGTTTTTGCTCGTAACAAGGCTAATAAAGTACTTGGGTTCATACAAAGGAGTGTTAGTTACAAGACTAGCGAGGTCATCCTAAAACTGTATCTTGCTCTTGTGAGACCACACCTGGATTACGCAGTCCAGTTCTGGTCACCGTATTACAGAATGGATATAGAATCCTTGGAAAGAATCCAGAGGAGAATGACAAGACTAATCCCGGGTATCAGGAACCTTGAGTATAGAGACAGGTTAAAGCATCTTAATTTGCACTCCCTTGAGAGACGTAGAGCGAGGGGCGACCTGATAGAGGTGTATAAATGGAAGGCAGGGCTAAACAAAGGGGACATTACAAAGGTACTCAAATTATCCAACCAGGAGCGAACTCGTAACAATGGTTTTAAATTGGACAAATTTAGATTTAGGCGTGAAATAGGTAAACACTGGTTTGGAAACAGAGTAGTGGATGAATGGAACAAGTTACCAAATATCATCATTAACTCGAATACGCTGAATTGCTTCAAACATAGGTTGGATGCTCATATGAGCAATAGGGGTTGGGTGTAAACGGGACTGCCCAGTATGGGCCAATAGGCCCGCTGCAGTTTCCTCCATTCTTATGTTCTTATGTTCTTAATTCCCAAGCTAGGTGTAATAATTCCCAAGCTATGTGTGTAATAATTCCCAAGCTATGTGTGTAATAATTCCCAAGCTAGACAAGACATACTGTACTGTAATTCCCGTAATACATATGTCTCACTGTGAAGTAATTACAGTCATTTACTTAAGCCTAATTAATATACATATATAAAACACATACCTGAGATATTAAAGCTCTTTAATATAACCCCAGGTGTTTCTTTACGATTATATAACATTACCTTCCATATATAAACACCTTCAAGCTGACAGGTACAGACAAGCTTAATTAATAAACAGGTATAATTAGGATATAAAACTCAAGGCACTTCATACACCTATAAGCATAAAATGAACTATGCAATTGAACCTTTAAATGGTGTGTGAGAGTAATAGTGAGGAAGAATTTGCATACGAAGCGTTCATACCGAGTGTTTAGGCAGGGTCGTTTAGAGGCACTGACTATTTAATGAAGGGCTGCACTGAATACATATGAGAGAGAGAGAGAGCTGTGCGTGTGTGTACCAAGTCAGTAACGGGGAAGGTCTCGTCACCAGCGCCAAAACCAACAAACGGGTGGATAAGCAAGGACGTCCACATCTCACACACACACAAGCACACACTTTCTTCTGTCCCGTTAATCTGCGTCTTTGTTCCCCTTACCAATCCGTGTCCAATAACCCTACCCATATCCCAATTGTTTCATATTATATCCCAGTATCCCAATTGTTTCTTCCTATGTCCCACTCTTCCCGTGTCCTAATATCCCACACCCCCATGTCCTCCTCGAGCTAGTAGCAGTGTCCTCTGTAATGATTGAATATCAGACCAAAGCTTACAGCCCAGAATTACATCACAGGTTTAGGAGGGAGATAGGAAGGAACTGGTTCACAAATAGGGTGGTGGACGAGTGGAACAAGCTTAGCAACTTTGTAGTAAGTGCTGGAACTCTGGAAAGTTTCAAAAGGAGGCTGGATAGATTCATGGATGATAGAGAGTGGTAGTAACTCTCGACAGGAGCTGCCATGCACAGGCCAACCGGCCTATAGCAGCAGCAGACTCCTTATTTTCTTATGTTCTTATATAACAGCAAGTACACTACAGACCTGGTACCCCAACATACCAGGTGGACACACCCCAAGACCCTAGGGACTTGACCTCGCCCGCTAATGACTTGAGTTAGCCGGGTGACCTACAACCTCAATTTCAATTGTTTATTCCTTGATAGAGGAAGCGGGATCCCAGTGCTGTCACTAGGTACCCCTGTACAATGACACCAGAAGCATCTGGCAAGTGTGACAAGTATATACAGTATAAATATTATAAAGGGGCTTACTAAAGCCTAAGGAAGGAAGGATATTTCTTTAACACATAATCAATGTTATTTACATAATATCTGGCCCCTACAACCTCACCTGACCCAAGACACCTGGGCATGACCACACCTGAGCACAGCTACCCAGATCTAACCAGCTTAGTGTTAATTGGCTGGTGGGTCAAGAGCCAGCTGGGCCGACCCCATATAAAGGCCCCACAGTCCCGTCCACCTTCATTCCATTCTTACCTCATACGACTATCATTCAGAGAGGTTGGTCATTGAGAGGTCATTCTGGTCACTCGCACAGTCACGCTCGTCCCCTCGGGGAGGAGACTTCACAACGCCCCAAGCTAAGCAGAGTCCCGCATACGAGAGCCCAGCCAACACCCACTGGGCCTACGTCAGGTGTACACGTGAGTCATTGTCAGAGCAATCCCTAGGGTGAGTTACCTACTGTGGCAGGTGTATTCATTCCTGTTGTGTCCGAGAGTCAGTGTCGAGTAACGTAAGACGTAATGTGTTAGTCCCCCGATATAATATGATATTAATGTGTTCATGTCATTGAGTGACTTAATAAAGTTGTATCAAAGGGGTGTTTGACAAGTTGTCCCTTGAGAAGAATAGATGTGTGTATTGACGTAGAAGATAAGTGTGTTGACACAGCGTAAATAACATCCCGGTCACACTACCCAAGTTTCCTATCTTTACATTCCTCGACCTACTGTGTGGGACCAGGGAGCGTTACCGATCATGCCACGAGGACACTAAAAGCAGTTCTAGACTATGTTATATTTCACACAAAGCCTGTTCATCGAGCTGATGGCGCCGTGAACCTCCCACTGGGAACTGCCCCTTGCCGCTTATGTGGATGTCAGTAGCATTTTACCGAATCCAGCTGGTATGAAACACGAGGTACCATGTATACTTCAAAGTCTGCGTGTTATATGGACTAAAAATGAAGTCCATATATATATATATTATATATATATATATATATATATATATATATATATATATATATATATATATATATATATAAAATCCTCTTCTCTGTGAATTTGTCTCATTATACCTTGTAGCAGCCAGCCAGTGTCCCACCTCCCTGACCAGGTTATCCCACGTGGTACCAAGGCTTTAATAATACCTTAACTTAACCTTATGGTGACGTGGGGTCCAATGGGTTATCTTAGCGGGGTTGTGGTTGGGGTAGGTTAGGTTTTAGGTTCATTTACCCCCCCCCCCCCCCCGGTTTCGTCCAATGGGGAGGAAGGGAAATCTATCTTCAGAGAGAATTCTGTCCGTTTAAGAGAATTGTCCAGGGAGTATTTTGTCCAGTTCACTCGCATGGATGTTAATATTTGGTCTATTATGTCCACTGGGAGGGGTGAGGGGGTAAAGTGTCTGTCTAGGGGAGGGGGCGGCTGTCATCTGTAATGGTGGGGGGTGTAGAAGGGGAAGGGGGGGGTTGTTAGATAGCAGTTTGTCTGTACGCCTGTGCCCGAGTGCCTGTGGAGGGGAGGGGGGCTGGAAGGAGGGGGCTGAGGGGGGCGTGGCACTCCAACGTCGAGTCCAATCAATGAGGCACAGCACAACAGGAGAGGGCGGGGAAGGAGGAGGAAGGGATAGTGGGCATAGAAAAACATAGAAAGGAAGGAAGGAAGGAACCAAACGCACCACCCTGTAGGACGCACACTCCCCACATAACAATTACGAGAAAATCACCTTAAATAACAAACTAGTTTTAATGAATTACTCTTCCATTCTTTACGGTGGCAGCAACACACGAAACAGGGGGGGGGGGGAGAGGGGAGGGGGATGATTGGAAGGAGAGGGAGGGGGAAGGAGAGGGGAGGGAAGGGGAAGAAGGAGGGACTTAAAATTGGATATTCTTTTTGATGACCCTGTACCTGTGCATACACCTGGGAGAGTTAATTAGCGGTGACAGGTATAAGGGCAGGTGTCACGTATTGGAGTACTGGCTGACACACACACACACTTTTCCTTCTCCTCCTGAATGAATAGTGGAAGGAAGAATGAAGAACTACCCCCCTCCCCCCCAGCATCTCACATGTAGCGTGTTAATCACAAGTAAAACACCGCGAATACCTGACCAACTCGTGCGGTTAATGTTGTGTGGGGTGTGTCGTCAAGGTCAGGCAGGTTGAGTCATCTCCTGTGAGAGAGAGAGAGAGAGAGAGAGAGAGAGAGAGAGAGAGAGAGAGAGAGCCCTAGGGTGTTACAATACAGGGGACTGTATATAACCCAGGTGAGGGCAGGTAAGGACAGATAAGAACAGGTGAGGGTAGTTAATGACAGGTAAGGGCAGGTGAGTGCCCCGCCAAAGTGCTGTAATTACTACCATCATCACCTCACCCTCTTTTGCATGTTGCTATTTTCCTTTCGTTTGCAACATCCGTCTATAAAAATGTTGCAATAATTATCTACACGTTGCAAATTACTCTTCTACTTTGGAATGTTTTCGTGTTGCAATTTTCTTAAGTGTATATTGCAATAAGTTTAACTATGTTGCCAAAATGTTAACAATATTGCAATTATCTTTTATTTAGCCTTCCTTTCTTCTCTTCTCCACCTCGTTGCCATCTACGCTCTTTCCTCCTCCTCCTCCGTCTCTCCATCTTTCTCTTCCTTCCTTCCACCCCCCTTCCCCCACTCTCCCCCTCCTCCCCACCTGCGTCATCTCCCCCTCCCTCACTCTCTCCCCTCTCCTACACATGCCGATTCACCCTTCTCTCCCTCTCTTTTATTTACCATCTTACTTTTATCTCTCTCTCTCTCCCATCTCCCCTTTCACTATTTTCTACCCTCTCTTCCTTTCCTCCCCACCCTCAGGTAAGTGTCAGGTAGATTCATAGAGACGGTACAGGTATACAGTGGTGAGTCAGGTACACTTAACCTGTGATCCTTAACCTCATAACAAGTGCATGAATCACTTTGGCGGGGAGGGGGAGGGTGGGAGGGGGAGTGTGGGGGGAGGGGGAGGGTGGGAGGGGGATTGTGAAGGAGAGAGAGAAAGAAGCAAGAATTAAAGAGATAAGGGGAAGACGTAACAGAATGGGTAGGGGGGGGGGGGAGTAGAGAGAGAAAGTAACAAAGTAGAGGAAGGAAAGTAGCACAAAATTAAGGTATAAAGTAGCAGAAAGTAAGGAGGGAAAGTAACAAACAAAGTTAGGGCATAAAGTAACGAAGTGAGGGAAGAAAGTAATGAAGTAAGGACGGAAAGTAACGTAGTAAGGAAGGAAAGTATAAAAAAAAAAGCATAAAGTAACAGAGTAAGGAGGGAAAGTAACAAACAAACGTAGGACATAAAGTAACAAAGTAAGGAAGGAAAGTAACAGAAAGTAAAGAGGGGAAAAGTAGCAGCACAAGTAAGGAATCCGGAAAGACATAGACAATAGGAGCTGATTATTTACCGTTAAAACCTGACGTGTTGGACCACCTCCCCACAAGGACCGCTGACTGACTCACACACACAGTCACTCTCTCAAACCTGCTGTACATACACACACACACACTTAGTCCAACAGTCACCCAAAACATATAGAGACGTATACACACACTTAGTCAGTCACCCAATCAGACATACACACACTATATAAGGTACACACACCTAGTCAAACTCTAACCCATACATACATAGACAATGACACACACATGAAAAACACATACATTCAATCACACACACACACACCCAAGGCAGTCTCGCGGTAGTGTGGTGAAGTGGTGTGGTGAGCGAACCTTGAATCTATATAGAGATACCATTACATTATATTCTTATTGTTAAAAAGATACTGAAGTGATGTGTTAAAACGGGGGGGGGAGAAGGGGGGGTGGAGGTGGGGGAAGAAGGGGGGGGGAGAAGGGGGGGTGGAGGTGGGAGGGGGAGAAGGGGGGGAAGAAATAGATGATGCTGTGACTAATTGAATGATTGTCTCTCTCTCTCTATCTTTCTTTATCCCCCCTCCTCTCTCTCTCCCACTGTCCTATCCCTGCCTTTTAGTTTACCCTCTTTCTCAAGCCACCTTTGTTCTCTCTCTCTCTCTCTCTCTTCCCTTCCTCATCTCTCGTCATTTTAATCCAATTATCTCTGTTTCACTCTCCTCCCTTATCGCTAATTATCTTACGACACGTCTTCCTTAATTCCCCCTTCTCTTCCTCCTCCTTCCCTTCCATCCATCCTATTGGCTTTATCTTATTACATACTCTCTCTTATTACTCTAATTATCTTCATCTTTCTTCACACTCCTTTATTCTACCTCCTCTTCCTCTCCTCCCTTCCACCCCTTTATCTAATTACTCTCATCATCTGTTTATCAATCTCTCTCTCTCTCTATTCTTTACATTTCTCCTTATTTCTCTGCTTCTTGGCTATCACTGTGTTTATCTTTTTATATCTATCTCCCCATGTCTCTCACTCTTTATCTCTCATCTCTCCCTATACCCATCAAGACCCCCCCCCCCCCCCCCACACACACCACCTACATAACTCTCATCGGGTGTAAATACTTCCTCACGTTATACCACACCGGGATGCCGCAGCTGGTGTAACGTCACGGGTCAATAAAGATCAGCTGACGAGGTGAGAGGGGAGTTGGGGAGAGGGGGGGAGTGGGGGAAGAGGCATCAACAAACACAGGATATCGATTATTCGTGTCCAATAATTGTAACTCACGAAGAAGCTTGTGTCCCAATAACCCGTGTCCGGATACTAATTAAATCACGAGGTTTAGGATAGCAAATTGTGATTGATTGGCTATGATTGGACAGCCGCGAACAGGTAAATGGACAGCCGCAAACAGGTGATTGATTGGCGATGAGTGAGTTATAAATGTGATTGATTCTGTGTTTGGGGTAAAAAATGTGATTGTTCCGTTATTTCAGGGACACAAACGTAATTGAATCGCGATGTTTGGGACACAGGAGTAACTAATACAGTTCCTAAGGACACATATGTTATAAAACAGCAACACATGAGTCCAAACAGTAAACACCGACACACAATTAGCCACAGTAATAAATGTATCACGATATTAAAGACACATTTAGCTGCCATTAACGTAACATATACAATTTAACAAAGATGTATGTATGTCTGTATGGTATGTATGTATGTATGCATGTACCGTATGTATGTATGGTATGTATGTTTGTAGATATATATGTATGTCTGTATAGTATGTAGTTATAGAATGTATGTATGTATGTATATGTATGTATGTACCAAATGGTGTTTGTTATGTATGCTAGTCACAACCAAAACAACACAATCCTGTCAGCTTCTGCACGAGGGAAAACAATCCCGTGTGCGTGTGTATATATATTGCGGCATGTAGGTGTACACTGTGGAATGTAAGTGTACATGTCTGTATGCATGTGTGTGTTCATTGTGGTATGTAGGTGTACACTGGTATGTAGGTGTACGTGTATGTACGCATGCAGTTATGTGTAAGTACAGAGCATGAGTGTATGCATGCGTGTGTACGGTGTATGTATATGGACGTGTACAGTGTGTGTATGAGTGCACAGTGTGTGTGTGTGTGTGCGAGTTTAAACAATGTGTATATGAATGTGTACAGTGTGTATGCGTGGATGTGCGTATATGAGAGTAGTGTGAGTTTGTGTCAGTCGTTGCCACACACCCTTTTAAAAAGTTTAAAGGCGGACCACCACCACCAGTACCACTCAACATCGCCGTCCACACACACACACACACACACAGTAATTTACGAGCACTAAAACACAGCAATTATAACACTAACGAGGCGCCCATGGCTGTGTGTGTCTCAACCAACACATATATACATGAACTGGACATGTCTTCGTAGCCTGAATGAGCTAGGCTTGACCCCCCCCCCTATATTACCGCAATAAATTAATAGAGAGAGAGGGATAGATAAAGAAAGGGAGAGAGAAAGATAAAAAGAAAGATAGACAGAATCAAACAAGTTCACAATAGTTCATCACGTCCACAGGTCTAGACACACAATGGTGAACAGCATGTCACATCAACCAGGGAAAAAAAAAAAAAAAAAAACACACAATTAATTACAAAACTAACATTCACTCGTGTATAAACAAACAACAATGAAAAATTATAATGTTTTAAGATGTAATGTAAGAAAATTAAACACTGGCTAGGTTAGAGGAGATATACTCAAGTTACCCCTATAAATTATGATGTAAGATCTCCGTTTTCTTTAAGTACCACGATTTCATAACAAAAACATGACGGTCAGCTGTACCATAATGCCAGTGTAAATTTGTCTCCTAACTGGTGGTGCTAAGTGAAGGTATCTAGTTAAGGTAGAGTCTCAGTGTTAATTTGTCTCCTAACTGGTGGTGCTAAGGTATCTAGTTAAGGTAGAGTCTCAGTGTTAATTTTGTCTCCTAACTGGTGGTGCTAAGTGAAGGTATCTAGTTAAGGTAGAGTCTCAGTGTTAATTTGTCTCCTAACTGGTGGTGCTAAGGTATCTAGTTAAGGTAGAGTCTCAGTGTTAATTTTGTCTCCTAACTGGTGGTGCTAAGTGAAGGTATCTAGTTAAGGTAGAGTCTCAGTGTTAATTTTGTCTCCTAACTGGTGGTGCTAAGGTATCAAGTTAAGGTAGAGTCTCAGTGTTAATTTTGTCTCCTAACTGGTAGTGCTAAGTGAAGGTATCTAGTTAAGGTAGAGTCTCAGTGTTAATTTTGTCTCCTAACTGGTGGTGCTAAGTGAAGGTATCTAGTTAAGGTAGAGTCTCAGTGTTAATTTTGTCTCCTAACTGGTGGTGCTTAAGGTATCTAGTTAAGGTAGAGTCTCAGTGTTAATTTTGTCTCCTAACTGGTGGTGCTAAGTGAAGGTATCTAGTTAAGGTAAGAGTGTCTGTGTGTCGTGTTAACCTTTCAAGACAAGATTAAGGTAAACGGAAAACTTTTAATGGGTTCACCTCTTTCTTGAGTACCTCCACCATCACCACCACCTTCTCCACCACTACCATTTCCCCCAACACCACCACCAAAACCAACCCTCCCCCTCACTCCCTGTTCTCTCCCCCCACCTCTTTCTATTATCCCACTTCTTCTATTCCACTTCCTTCTTCTTCCCTCCCTCTTCCTCTCACCTACGAACCTCATTTACAACCTGGGAGATAAAATATGTTTACAAAGTGGACGTGACCTTCACTTACAGTACTAAAATATCCAACCTTGTCATCAGCCCTGCCAAGACCCCTCCCACACACATACACTTGGCACTGGGTACTCCTGGCATCGTATTCTTCAGTATTTACAAGGAGATAGCCTGACATTGACCTAATAATCACACACACACACCTACACATGCCTAAGTTTGTGGGTCCTCTCTCGTTCAAGGTGTTAATGGATCACCTGTAGATTACTCCCCTAGTTTATTTCACCTGTAGATTACTGTATTTAATCTACAGGTGAAACAAGCTACAGGTACAGAGACTACATCAAGGACAAGCATTAGGTACAAGTGGCAGTAAGAAACACGTACAGGTCACGCCAACACGCACATAACATTAATGATTCTACGATCAGGTGTGTGTGTGTGACAGCCTTTTTGTTTACATATATAAAGTGTGTTTGTGATGGTGTGGTTGAAGTGGTGTGGTCGAGGTGTGGTTGAAATGTGCTTGTGGTGGTGTGGTTGTGGTGGCAATGTTGTGGTAGATGTGGTGATGGTAGTAGTGGTGGTGGTGGTGGTGCTGTAGTCGTTCTAGTGTCTTTGTGATGACTTAAGAGTGATGGGGTCGTACTAAAGTGTGATGGTGGTGTGGTCGTACTAAAGTGTGGTGGTGGTGTGGTCGTACTAAAGTGTGGTGGTGGTGTGGTCGTACTAAAGTGTGGTGATGGGGTGTGGTCGTACTAAAGTGTGGTGGTGGCGAGGCCGTACTAAAGTGTGGTGGTGGTGTGGTCGTACTAAAGTGTGGTGGTGGGGTGTGGTCGTACTAAAGTGTGGTGGTGGGGTGTGGTCGTACTAAAGTGTGGTGGTGGCGTGGTCGTACTAAAGTGTGGTGGTGGCGTGGTCGTACTAAAGTGTGGTGATGGGGTGTGGTCGTACAGGTCATGCAAAAACAGCCGTGGTCGTACAGGTCGTTGTAGTGGTGGTTTCCTGGTCATGTATTGGTCACGAGGCAGCGAGGGGAAACTTTAATGGTTATATTGTACAAGTATGAGAGGGGAGTGGGGAGGGGCGATGAGAGGGGGAGATCGAGGGGAGGAGGGAAAAAGATGGTTAGGGAGGGGAAGAGAGAAGGGGAGAGGAGGGGAAAGGAGAGGGTAATGTGAAGAGGGGAGAGAGGTAGAGAGGGGAGGAGTGTTAAATGTGAAGAAAGGGAAGAGTGGAAGAGAGGGAAGAGAGGGGAAGTGAGAGAAGAGTGGAAAAGAGGGGAGAGGGACAGACAGCCCCGGTTGACCTTCACTACCTCCCCTTATTGAAGATCTCGTGTCCTTCGCCTGTGAGGGGACAGATACACACAATACAGCACAACACCCTCCCACAACACATACCTACAACACCCCACCCACCACCTACAACACAACACACCCCCTACAACACAACACACCCACCCATCTACAACACAACACCCCACCCCCCTTTACAACACCCACCCCCTACAACACCCCACCCACAACACAACACACCCCACCCACCCACCAACAACACACCCCCTACAACACAACACACACCCATCACCTACAACACCCCACCCACCACCTACAACACAACAACCACCCACCCCCCCTACAACACAACACCCACCCACTTACAACACAACACACCCCCTACAACACAACACACACCCACCTACAACACACACCCACCTACAACACAACACACACCCACCACCTACAACACAACACACCCCTACAACACCCCACCCACCCACCTACAACACAACACCCAACCCTCTGGTAGTCGTTCTCTGGTGCGGCAGTGTATTGATTGCACCAGCTGGGAGGTTAAGGTCGCTGGCACCCACCTGTTTGGCTCTACACACACACACCTATGAACATTAATATACACATAAATCAATATAAACACACACACATCAATGTACACACACACACATCCATAAACAATACACACACACACACACACACTCACACGTCACTTTCAGGTGTACGCTGCAGAGGTTAATTAAAGGTAATACCCAGGTGTTTAATATGCTGCGGTGAACTAATGAAAAACAAAATACTAATTGTTTCTGTGTGAAGTTAGTTTGACTGTTGTGTGTGTGTGTGTGTGTGTGAGTTGTACAAGCAGATTAAAAAAACTGAATTACTGTGAATAAAAACACTATCACAACTACAACCTTTACCAACGTCACAACCACAACTACCACCAACCCCTCTACTGCAACCACAACTACCACCACTACCCGCAAGCTACACCCGAGCCAATGGTATAACAGCACAATAGTTTTTCTTTTATCACTGATTTTATTTCATTTTTACACACACACATACACACAAACGTACACATCTACACAACACACACCCCCGCCCCGCCCCGCCCCGCCCCGTGGAGTGTTTTTATATCACCTAAAGGTTACGCCTATAAATACCTCCTCAGCACCGGTCGTGGAAGTTCGACGATCCATTGCTCCCTATCTACGTTCCTCGCAGCTTAATATACAACGCAGTCAATCTATACACTAATCATAATACAACAGTGTGTGTATAATAATTAAAATACAGAGGAGTGTATACAATAGACAGAATACAGCGAAGAATGTATCCAATAGTTATTATACATCGTCGTCCATATACAGTAAGCATAATACAACGTTCATACAATAGTTAAAATATACTGCATTACCTCTATCTATACACAATATACTGAATACAACGCCATCTACTGTAAATACAATAGCTAAAATACCACCCCGTTTAAAACATATACTAAAAATACAATCCTGTCTATATACAACACTCAAAATAAATTAGCTACGATACAGGAAGTAATACAACAGTTCCTAGGCCCGATCTTGTCATATACTGGAATGGGACTCGTTCCAGATTTCACAGGTATGAATTTTTTTTCTTGTTAAGTCTGTGAAATATCTACCTAGTATGTTGTGTGTGAAATGTTACTGTATCAAGTTCAAGGTGCCAGTAGCGTTAAGTCCGAGGTGTCAAGGTATTAATTTTAAGTCAAGTCCGAGTTATCGAGGTGTCATTTTAGGTCAAGTCCGAGTTATCAAGGGACCATTTTAAGTCAAGTCCAAGTTATCGAGGTGTCACTTTAGGTCAAGTCCGAGTTATCGAGGGGTCATTTTAGGTCAAGTCCGAGGTATCGAGGGGTCATTTTAGGTCAAGTCCGAGGTATCAAGGTATAGTTCACGTCCAAAGTATTGATTTAGTTTAATCTTGACGTCGTGGCACACAAACACAAAGGCTCTGGTCGTTAAGGTCAGTGTCTTGTTTCTCTTACACACACCATCTACCAGAGGCGTCAGAGCTCACGAAAAACACCTGCAGGTTTACTTATAATTAAGGTGGGATTAACTAGTCCACACCTGCAGATAACGACTGTGCTAAGACTACCTCTGAAACATGTGTGGTGTTGTACCTGAGCTGCCGGCACTAGTCTCTCTCTCACATTCACACAGAGCTTTTTATGAATATTGGATAACCACTTCAAGGTCACCAACAAGCCGGCGGGGACACACTCAGACAGACACACACACACACCTAAGACAACATTTTCAACACACTTTAAAGAAAATAACCACAATTAAATGAAATACAACCACAACTGATGATAATAATAATAACACAGAATAATTTAATGTAACAATGATTACTATAAAAATATTAACAATAATAAACAAAATACGATGATAATAATAACGGGAGAATAAAAATAAAGTATATAATAACAACACGAAGAAGAAGAAAAAGAAGAAATATACGTCAACCAAGAAGTCCGTAATAACACGAGCCAGTAAAGGTAGTACAGTACGGACATATTAACCTCTAATTACACGCCATATCACCTGTGACCCCCCACCCCCCCCTCTCACGACTGACCTTGACTCTCTCTCACTCTCTTTGACGGTGACTTTGGCGTTTGCAGGTGACACCCCCCCCCCTCCAAGTCTTGCCGTCACGAAACAGGGGGGTGGGGGGAGAAAGACTACCGCCCCCTCCCCCACAACACAAACATTACTTAATATCTTCTTTTATACACCCCCCCCCCCCTCTCTCGTGTTATGAGACCGGAAGGGGTGGTGGGTAGATATGTGGAGGGAGGGAGGAGGTGAGGTAGGGTGGAGTGGGGGAAGGGGGGTTGGCACTTCCTGACACTAAATTATGAGCGCGTGCGTGTGTGTGTGTGTGCGTGCGTGTTTGTGTGCGCGTGTGTGTGTGTGCGCGTGCGTGTTTGTGTGCGCGTGTGTGTGCGTGCGTGTTTGTGTGTGTGTGTATTTCTCTCGTAACTGTACAGAATATAAACTAACATAAAAGCCTTCTCTTTCTTCTTCTCGTTATCTCCTCTCCCGTCTCCTCCTTTCCCTCATTTTTCAGTTATTTATGTTGAGTTAGATGATGGGTGGCGCTCAGGGGACCCATCTCAGTCACCCACACCTCCCTCACACACTATCCCTGGACGCAGACGAAGGGACCAGGTCGCCCTGTAGTGGCGGGAGGGAAATAACACCAAGATCTCACCAATACCTTGAGATTTCTCCTCAGTGGAAGGGGGAAGGGGGAGAGGGGGGAAGGGAAGGGGGAACAAGGAGAACACGAGGAGAAGGGAGTAAGGGGAAGACAAACATCGGGATGAAATGAATGTGAAGTGTTGCAGGTAGTAGTGGCAGTGTTGCAGGTAGTGGTGGTTGTGTTGCAGGTGGCAGTAATGGTAGTAAGGTTACAGGTAGTGATGATAGTGGTGGAGGTGGTGGTAGTGGTGGAGGTGGTGGTAGTGGTGGGGGTGGTGGTAAAGGTGGGGGTGGTGGTAGTGGTGCAGGTGGTGCTGGTGGAGGTGGTGGTAGTGGTGGAGGTGGTCGTAGTGGTGCAGGTGGTGCTGGTGGTGCTGGTGGAGGTGGTGGTGGTGCAGGTGGTGGTGGTGGTAGTGGTGGAGGTGGTCGTAGTGGTGCAGGTGGTAGAGGTGGTGGTAGTGGTGCAGGTGTCCGTCCCTCGCGGGTCACTGCGACACCTCCAATATCCTGTCGTTCTTATCTTGCCGTGACGATGGACCCTCCACCCCTCCCACAATCCCCACCACCTACTTCTCTCCTCCACCACCATCTCTCCCACACCACCTACCTACCTCCTCTTCCTCCACCACTATCACCATCTTCCCCAACACCTCCATCATCACCGACCTCCCTCCTTCATCCACCACCACAATCACCTTCTCCACCGCTGACTGACACGGCACTGATGGAGGAGAGAGAGAGAGAGAGAGAGAGAGAGAGAGAGAGAGAGAGAGAGTTAACTCGATAGCTCTGGCTTGCTTACGTCACACACAACCCACACACATACATACATACACACATACACACGATTACTCCACCTAATAATCAAGTTCAATGCCAAGGTCCACCAGCTCCCTCCCCTCGTTGCCATAGAGAAAACAAGTCATAACTCCCCTAAAATACGCAGAAAAAAATAAAAACCGAGCGGGCGAGAGGCGTACCGAGCGGGCGAGAGGTGTACCGAGCGGGCGAGAGGTAAACCGAGCGGGCGAGAGGTAAACCGAGCGGGCGAGAGGTGTACCGAGCGGGCGAGAGGTGTACCGAGCGGGCGAGAGGCGTACCGAGCGGGCGAGAGGTAAACCGAGCGGGCGAGAGGTAAACCGAGCGGGCGAGAGGTGTACCGAGCGGGCGAGAGGTAAGGGTGTTAGTGGTGACGGTGGGGTGAAAAAGCCTTTGTCGACTGTCCCAATTTTTGACAAGAATGATTCCAATTTTCTTTTACCCAATTACGTCTTTTAGCTAATTTACTCTTACCTGAATATACACGTGAGCCAATTTTTTCTCTCTTCCAATTAGTGACTATTTTTATGGAGTTTTGATTACTGTTTATTGTTCTCTCTCTCTTCCTCGCTCTCTTATATCTGCACTACTCTCACTGATATGCAAATTTAGTCACAAGTAGACTCTCTTACTTTTTCTTTCACACACACACGCGGAATACTATCCTGTTATAGAAGTCTCTCTCTCTCTCTCTCTCCCCACACCAATTGCCAACAGTGCACAGGCGACTATCTCACTCAGCTGCTGCCCACTACCCGGGAACACTACTGCTGGTGGTAGTAGTAGTAGTGGTAGTAGTAGTAGTGAGGGTGGTGGTGGTGGTGGTAGTGGGGGTGGTAGTGGTAGTAGTGGTGGTGGTGGTGGTGGTGGTAGTAGTAGTAGTAGTAGTGGTGGTGGTGGTGGTAGTAGTAGTGGTAGTGAGGGTGGTGGTAGGGACAACACCACCGCCGCCCACCGTTATACAAATGATTCTTCCTGAGAGCCGGGCGCCACTGGTTAAAAAAAATACGATATGGAAAAAGAATTTACTGTAATGTATTATAGAGGCGACCATGGTGTGCACCCCCATCCCTCCCCCTCTCTCTCTCACATGGGCAATACCGTGTCCCGTTATAGAAGCCTCACCCCCTCCTCTCTCTCCTTCCCTCACCTCTCACACATACGGACAATACTGATGCCTATTATAGTGGACCCCCCCCCCCCCCGCCGCAAGAGAAGGTAAATACAATCACTAATACTGAATAATACCGTCGAGTTGTTTAAAAATAGACAATTAAGACGGATTTAACTGGGACAATATTCTGGTCAAGACAAATGCCTACACGCCATCTACCCCCCCTCCCTCTCTCCTTCCCCCCCTCCCTCTCTCCTTCCCACCCTCACTATATTCACCCAGAGACAAGATATCTATATAAATAAATCACAGACAACAGCAGGGTTTAAGAAAGACACTAAATGTAAAAATGTTTAGCGTAAAAAGTATTCAGTGTCATGTCACACCCATCCCCCCACACACTCTCTCTCTCATTTGTATTTTGCAGGTAGTAATAGTAAGCTCGATCCTTGAATATTTTATTATAAAGTAACATGACCTGGGACAATCCACTTTCAGGTGTGTGTGTGTAAACTCCCTTATCATCTTCATACATTTCCTTCCTTCTCAATCATATACAGCAGCTTGCCCCACCCTACCATCTAACACACACACACTCTAATCTGCACCTTCTCACTTTAACATGCACACACCCTTTGATCTCTCCCCCCCCCCCTTCACCCTCACAGACTCTGACTGACACACACACACACACCAGATTTATCCACCAAGTGTCAACCAGCAGTCATCCAATAGAAGCCAACCAAGCTCATCCAACTCAAAATCCCAATACCACACGGCCGACAGTCAACCCCTCCCCCACCACTCCTTCCCTACAGAGCCAGATGGTAGTGGTGATAGTGGTGGTGATTCTATGTTGGTAGTAAGTATGGTGACAGTAGTTGTGGCGATGATGGTGGTGAATGTGATGCTGGTAGTAATAAAGTAGTAGTGGTGGAGGTGGTGATTGTGGTAGTAGTGGTAGTGTAGCATGGTGTGGGAGTCAATATCTGGGTGAGTATATAAAGCAGAGGAACCCACTAGTGCTCTCCTCCACCCCTTTAATGCTCCCCCTTAACCACCCCTCCCCCCAACTACCCCCTACCAACGTCCCCCAGCACCCCTCTCCTGCAGGAACTAGGACAGGAAGTAAGGAAGGACCATGAAACAATAAGGACTAGGTTCCTTGACTAGTATAAGAGGAAAGGAAGGAAGGAGGGGAGGGGGGAAGGAAGGAGGGGATGGGAAGGAAAGGGGGAGGGAGAAGGAAGGAGGGAACCGTGAGAGTCCTCGTCTGGGATGTGAAGAGGGTTATTCTTTTCGATGGAAGGAAGGAAGGAAGGAGAGGGAATACAGTAATGGCATGGTCTTATATTGATAGAGTGTAGAGAGGGAAATGGGGAGGGAAGGGAGAGAGAGGGAAAGAGAGGGGAGATGTGCTATGTTCTTATATTGATGGAGTGTAGGGAGGGGGAGGAACAGAGGGAGGAAGAAATATAGTATGGTCTTGTGATGGAAGGGAAGGACTTGTATTGATGGAAGGGAGGGAGGGAGGAAGGGAGAGGATATTTATACTTGATTAAAGGTGGTAGAGAATAATGGAGAGGAGAGGAGAGGGGGGGGGTTATATGAGGGCCCCTGTAGGGAATTTAAGTATAGAGGGAAGGAGGAAGAGGTAATGTTTATCCTGGAAGTGAGGGAAGGAAGTAAGAGGTAGGGGTATCAAGTTACATGAAGGCGCTTGTCTGGGGATTTAAGCCTTAAGAGACGGGAGGGAGGGAGGAAGGCATTTGTTTCAGATTTAAGCCTGGAGGGAAAGAGAGAGGGCGGGCGTCTAGATAATTGTCTTGTATATATGAATGAGTGAGTGAGAGAGAGAGAGAGAGAGAGAGCTTAGCAACAGTTTATATTATTATTTATTGGGCACTCCCCTACATCCTTGTGTAAGGTGAATCGTTTACAGTGCCCAACAGGGAAGCATGCTAAGTTCATGCTTGCCTTTATGTCTCATGAGTCAAGGGCGTAGAAGCTAGGTGAACAGGGACTAATGGGGAGCTGGGAAGTGTGTCCGAACAACTTTCCACCGGCCCGGGAATCGAACCCGTGAAATCTCGCTTGGGAGGCAAGAGCGGTACCGTTCTACAACCGGTGTCCCCCTTAGCAACATGAAGGAGACTTACTCTAGCGTTCATGTCCTCTGACCTTGGCCCCTCTGAGTGTGTGTGAGGCGAGTAGGCGCACCACCACCACCCACCCAGGCAGTAAAATGTCCACGTAAATAATCTGACCCGCCATTCTCAAGAGTAAGTGTATTGCCCCTCCCCCTCGAGACAGGAACTACGGACCTTCATCACCACCACTGCTAGGTCACGTCACCATCACCACAACAGCAAGATTTCAGGATGAGGAGGATAAGAGAGGAGAAAGGAGATAAGGGGAGGAAGGAAGAGAAGGGAGGAAAGGAGAGAAGGAAGTGAAGGAGAGAAGAGAAGGATGGAAATGGAGGATAGACGCGAGAAAATTAGGAGAAAAAATCATAACAGAAGAGAGAGAGAGAGAGAGAGAGAGAGAAGCAGATGACGTCAAGGGTATGAACCATTATTCATCAGCGTCTAACATGCAGGCGGCGTCATGCAGTACAAGTCAGACAGACAAACCATCAACCCCCCCCTCTCTCTATATACTGCTGTGCTCACTATTTCAACTGATGGCTCTGTCTAGCCCCCCCCCCTCCACCCCCCATGAGTTTTTCCCCTAGAATAAGTATTTTTCCCCCGATTTAAGTTTTCTTGGGTTAATGAGGGTTTTTCCCCCTAGGTGTGAAGTTTCCCCCCTAGGTTACTGAGTTTCCTTGGTTATTTTTCCCTACTAGGTCAGTAACAAAAATTTCCCTAGGATTGTTTTTTGTTTGTTTACCTGCCTAAAGAAGACCAACCCTCGTGGGGGGGGGGGGGGGGGACGGACTCAGCCAGCCTACCCACCCCAGGTACACCTTACGTATAAACCCCCACCTGGTGAAATAAACACCTGTATCGTACACGTAGGAGCAATATAAAGGTCACGGCAGCAGGAGAGAGAGACCTTCAACGTAAGAGCCACATAGGTCAGGGAGCCGGGTGGTCATGGGTTATTCAAGAGTGCCCCGGCGTCGTCGTGCCAACCTGTGCTCTTTTAAGTGGCACTCACTACATCAGGCACCTTACCTGTGTGTGTGTGTGTTAATTATGGCTCACTACACCTGGGGCAGCCCTCTTTGGTTTCCTATCTGTGACCTCCCTCCCCCCCTCCTCTTATTCTTCCTTCTATCCTCCTCTCGTTGTTCCTTCCCTCCCCCTCTCGTTGTTCCTTCCCTCCCCCTCTCGTTGTTCCTTCCCTCCCCCTCTCATTGTATATAGCAGGAGAGAGGGAGTACAAAAACAAACCAAAAGACACCACAACAAGGCAGCGGGGAATGGAGTGGAGAGGGGGAATGAGAGGTGGAGGGAGGGAGAGTAGGAAGCGGAGGAAGGGAGAGTAGGGAGTGGAGGAAGGGAGAGGAGAGGAAGTATATTAAAACAATAACTCAGGTGGCAGGTTCTGAGAGCGAGCGAGTGGGCGAGCGAGCTAGGCAGTACCGTTTATATTGAAGTCACTGTGGCTTCCTCCCTCTCACCCCACTCCCTAGCTACTCACCCCCCCCCTCCCTACCTACCCTGGATCACCCAAAAGTACTCATCTCTCAATTTCCTTATATCTTTGCTAGGTAGAAGTCTCCCTCACTCTCCTCTTTCACCCCTAAGAATCACATGAAGATTAGACACCCCGAACTTACTCCATCTGATAACAAACACTAACCCCCCCCCCATAAAGGTAGCTAGCGTAAAGGTGTTTAATCATCAGGTAAAATAAGCCCAGGTATCTTTAATCTTCACGTGATATAAGGAAAAGGTGATCATATGTTTACTTCAGGTGTATAAACTAATTGAAACTTACCTGTGGAAAAAAAAAAAGGTAGGTGAAAGGTATATAATCGTTGTAACGTGTATAATCAGTAGAGAAACATCGACTATGATAATTATAGGCCTTGGTGGCGGTACTGGTTAGCTGTAGTTGGGTGAATTATTGAGTGTAGGATTATCACATTATTGTAGGTCGATCCGTATACAATAATGATTAAGTAAACCAAGAAATATTACTGAAAATAAAAGAACACATACGTACACTCAAATACAAACGCGCACACACACACTCAAATACAAGGGCGCACACACACACACTCTCCCCGTGATAGTATAAATAAATGAACAAGATAAAAATCGTAATTACAATGTATAGATTCGATTTCGCCGGCTGTGTGTGTTGCCAGCCAAGCGCACCCTGTGTTGTGATGCTCTGCTAGCGCTATCAACACTCACCCAAACCTGCTACAAACACACAAACACGTACTTACACACTCAAATACAAACACACACACTTCACCCCTTAAATAAAATATGATGTCACTATCATCCCCCAACACATAAAGGATGCTGTCACCATTATCACCACCCTCTCTATGAAAGATATCTATCATGATCTTGTTTACCAACACCTGATACACTGTCACACACTATGGGGGGCCTCTGGCTCTTCAAAAACACAATCCCTGGTTACTGCACAAAAGAGAATTGTACGGACAATGACCGACTAGAAATTACCATTGCAATAAACATAATTGCTAATTAGACAACCCTGGCAGCTGTCGCCTTGTTCAGCCTTAATACTGTACAACCCATGTCGTACTGCTCCCCCATTATATTTATGTTTTTCAATTCCACTTTTACTTATGTATAATACTTATAATGTAAATGAAAAAAATAAAACTACAAAAATAAATAAAATAAATAAATATTGAAGTGATAACCGCGGTAACATTGAGATGTTCTTATTACCACCAGGCTATTGTACTATTCCAGATGATACTAAATGTTACATAATACTTCCTTGAGATAAATGTATAGTATACTGTATATCAGGTGCCTACAGGAGAGCTCTGGATCTCAACTGGCTCAGCCATGTTAATATTGTATTATTATCCACTCTGTACCTGTTTTTCTGGCTAAATAAACTGTTTCAATTCAACCATACCATCATCACCGTCGCTTCTCATAGTCTACACACATACACAACCTATCCATCACCACCACTTCCTTATAACTACTTTACATGCCTATCCATCTACAACAACCATGGTCTATAAAGGTTCATTAACCCCCCCACACACACTGATTCACCACCACTGCAGCCGCCCTTGAGCACCAGCTGATGCCTCTGGGACAGCTTGGTGTAAGTGGTTGGATCTATGACGGGGGTTTACTTCTCTACTTAACCCTTAAAACCTCTCTCTCTCTTTGTTCCTACCACTTCAATACTCACCTTTGATGTGTGATGGGGTGTGTTAGCTATCACTCGCACGCTTATCGTCTCCTCCGTTTATGACATGCAATTGTTCTCTGTCCCGACCTGACGTCAGGATCACACAGAAGGTAGCGCTAAAATTTCAAAAATAACAGCGATTGGTGGCAAGTTAAAAACCATCAAATCTCACCTTCAAGAGGCCCAGCTTGTCAATCTCTATCACTGCTGACAACGGTAGAGGCCTCAAATTCCCAATGAGAAGCCAGAGGGAAAGAGGAGTACAATAGAGAGAGACGAGGTTTGGTGGGAAAATCTAGGGACCACACCCGCACCGTTTCACTTGCTGGGAGCTCTGTGTCTGAGCCGCCGCGCCAGGCAGACACCACGGCGCCCGCCACCTTAACACCTACTCACTATCCAACGATTAGAAACACCCATAAACTCACTCTCACCTTCATCTTAACACCACCATTTACAACATAAAATACATAACTTAATTCCTAATCAAACCGAAATCATTAAAACTATCGTATATATATAATTTAACCGTTAATAAAATAAGAAATGATGGAACAACCCGACGTGGCACCCCGACGGTATAGACGTGCCAGGTGCTCGACAACTCTCACATGGCCGACAGATCATAAAGAACACACTAAGGAGGAATCTTTTGAAATATGCCGCCCTCAGGGAAAAATATACATCCCCACACACAGAGTAACTACAACTCAAGTGTACTTAGCTCTCAAGTACACTTTACATTCTCATTTTGGCGACATATGAAGAATATACGTGTTCAGAAAATTAGGGTAATAAACTAGTTATAATTAGTTAAAATATACTGGACACGTGACATAACGACCCATCATGAATATTACAAAATTATTATAATAGTCAGGTGCTCTTACGTTACAAAATATGAAAATACTGTATCAAGTGACAAACCAACCAAACTAGTGATGGTATATTCATTAAAACAACAAATAATAGGTTGTGGGTGAGAATGTTTTAACTGCGAAGAATTTATACAATTCTGATTATACTGTATACAAAAATACTTTCCCAGAGCATTTTTTTGTAATAATGTACAATGTAATGTAATGAAGGCAATGTATGATGATCTTACCTACATAAGAATCAGTAAAGCATCTTCAAGTCTGATGTTCGTTATTAAAAGAAAAAAAAGACTGGCACAGCACAATTAACTTTTTAAATATTTTTTTTAATTATTTCAAAGGTCATTAATTTACACCAATTACTCGAATTTTTAAAATGAACCCAGATCCTTAATCAGCTTGTAAAGTAGCACGTTTGTACGACATCTGAACCAAATCCAAGGTGTGACCCCAAACGCAAGGAGTCCTCGTTTAACATTGACCCCGACAAAGTTGTTCCATTATAACGTCGCTACTCTTTAGATACCCATAATTCGGACAACGTCCTTACGATTCAGTATAACGTCATCACGGACTACTCTTGTCTTGGCGCACTACGCTCTCTCGTGGAGCATAGCAGCGTCCCAAGTCTTCGTTAGGCTTCCGCAGTGTCCGTGCGTGTTTAAGTGTTTTTACTATAAATATTGTACTGTAACCATTTGAAATGGCTTCCAAGTGCCCGTCAAGTGCTAATGATGCTAGTGTTGTGAAGAAGCAGCGTTAGACCATTAGCCCTGCTACGAAAATGGAGGTTTTAAACCGTTTTGATAAAGGTGAACGAGCGGTGGACATTGGTGTTGTGCAAGGTTTAACCCCCACAAGCACTGCATTCTATCCGCCCATCAGTGAGTACAACACAAAATGATTTATTTTATTTATCTTTTTGGGTGTATAATATTATATACTATTTTCTATAAAAATTTCATTGAATTTCTGCATTTGTAATGTATTTCATGGGGCAAAGGGAGGCTGGGGAACGTAACTCCGCATTTTATCTATTTCTTATGGGGAAAATTGATTCCGTTAACGTCACGGTTTTCAATAACGGAACCACGGCGTTAAGCGAGGACTTACTGTATTAGGTAAGGCGTATTTTTGATGTCAAACAAATGAAAGATGAATTGCCTGTAGTATACTGACGTGGCATTGATGAATCATTGTTTCCCACTTTAGAGGTAAACTTGCTTCTAAGGATCCTTTTGGGGATTTGGTGACACAGCATCATAACTAATTAATAAATCAGTCATGGTCTATGACGGCTTAGGGGGGTAAAATCTGGGGTTATGCCTCAGAACACGAGGATGTACACGATGTCCAGAAATTACCCGACCCATTTAAAAGGTAATAACCTCAAAAATATTATAGATACAACATAATGGCTCTAGTAAACATTATGGCAACACTTTGATGACTAACCACAAATGCAGTTACAATTAAACAAAATCAGTAATATTACAGTAGCAGTACAGTACAGTACACCGATTACCAGACAAACTTGGAACCAGAAATGAACTAGATGAGAGAATTTTTCCAAATTTTGCAAATATACATAAAATATTCAATAAGTACAGTGAGAAAATATACCCAGGAGTAAGGGAATAATAATGTGAAAAGTTTTAAAACCTCAATTAAAAAGAAGAAAAAAAAAACTTATTATCTGTTAAACTACAGTAATATATTAGTATTTTTTTATACAAATAACATATTACACTTGTATTCAATGTAATTTAATGAGCTTTTCTTTGAGTAAGAAAGTACAGTACAGTATTTCCTAAAACTACCGTACTGATCAACCTGCGATAAGTCTGCTTCATCTCTTATGGTTTTAAGGTATTTAATAATGTTTATATTTAATGTGCAAATTCTTCAAAAATAAAACTAACCAACATTAAATACTGTATCTTACATTTTGTTACTCAAAAGGAAAGAATGGACACAGCTGAATAACTTGGCAGGAAAGGTGGAGAATACTGTACTGTGTTGGTACTCACTGCTGATTGGCTAAAACAATTAAATTTAACAAGCGTCTTGACACTCATTGGTTAGATACCCACTGACGAAAATAATGGTACATCAGGCATGGGAAAAATAACCCAGAACTTTTTAAAACATAACATTCATCAATATTTCTTAAAATCTCTTTGTGTAAACTTTCATATATAAGTTCAAGTGTTCCCCCCCTCAGAGTGTTTCTACAAGGTCAGTTTTATCATTGTGTGGGTGTACAGTGCAGTACTTACATCGTATAAGGGCATTAACCTTTTTTTTACCTCGCAATACCTGTCCGCTTCAAATCTCTGGCAACCAAAATCAAGCGTAACTTAAAGCAAAACGACGTTAAGCGGGTAATTTTCCCTCATAAAAATACATTTAAATATGAAGGACGGGAACAACCACTAAAGCATTTACGTAGACGATGCAAAGCAAAGCGGGACAATTTCTGCCATAAGAATAATATAATATGGTAGGAATAGGGACCAGGTTTTTAAGTCGTTTTCTACTTATACAAAAATAAAGTATTCGTGATATACTTCAGTAATAACACAAACAGATAAGCATTTCTAGAGGAGGAAAGCACATATAGGTGTTGATCATTATACTATGGATCAACAGTAAATACGAGTCATCAGTTTTACGATGTTAAAAAATAAACACCATTTACTGCTACGTAAAGGCCAAGATCAGTTTTACGATGGTCACTACCCCGAATGCCATGAAAGTCATGTTCAATAACTCTCAATATTGTTCCTGTGGTGTACAATTATTTTAAACATCATTTTCAGAAGATTTAACCTTAGCCTATAAATTTATTTCTCTTACCCTAAGGAGTGGAGGAGTTCACCTTGTTTACTACGCTTTATAACGTCCAATTTAATATACAGTGTAACACTCATTCACCTCTTCTTCCCCTCCCCGCCTACACTATGCCTGTCACTCATTACTGAATGACTGCAACGATAAATCTAGAGTCGATGTTGAATGAGAAACTCAACCGCTACTCATAGAACACAATGGACTGAAATTCAAGCTCCGATGTTGTTTATTATAGTCAAATGAGTAAAACACGATGTAATGATGATAATTCAGGGAATAACATATAGCGTGACGACACACAGTGAAGACCCCCCGTACTGGATAAGAAACATTACTACCTACTTTACAACATTTCACCAAAGCACTTTCTTACCTCATGAAATTGAAGAAAGTTGCACGAGTAATACATTTCGCGTAAATCACTTGTACACTATTTACATCTTTTGTCTTCGGAAAGAACTCCAAAACCCACCCATCATGTTTGCCGAAAATACCAGCACCAGTTCATTTATTTTTTAGGATATAAAAATATACGGCAATACTGTATAACTGCAGCATTTCATGAATGATTAATTACCGACATTCCCTCTTTACCCTACTGTTAACATTCACAAAGTACCGGATAAAGTGAACCAAATTAACCTACCTTACCTAACTTAATCTAACCTAAAATACCGCCTAACAATACAAAAACAAATTCACAATAAAATATTTCCTATAGGTACACTGTACACTGTTGGATATGGTAGACAACTATAACAGCAGTAAACTCAAAATCAGTCACTTAATCCAAGAACAGGTTAGATGTGGTGTGGAAGACTCGGGAACAGATATTAAATTTTAAAGCCAAGACAGATAACAAAACATTGAGAGGAAGTCATGACCATACAAATGTACAGTCGGTAAAATATATATCGACCACCTCAAGGACGGTGGAATATAAAATGAGCGATGACAACCAGATGAAGTCAGTCACCACAGGTACACGTTTATAGTGTTTCATATTATTACTCTCGGTGACACAGGTGTAAAGCCTCTACCACAGTGGCCAGATAATACACCTTAACCCTCTCAACGGTGAATCGGTTATTTGGGTTAATATATACGACTAACAGGCGGGTGAGTTATTTTTATTACTGTTTATTTTCTTACAATATTTTATAATCAGTGAGTTCTGATATGCTAAGCGTTTATTGTGGAACTCGCCAACACAGTAAATCACTCCGCCGCCCGGGGTGAATAGCGTTGATGCGGCCGTATCATAGTAAGTTCTTTCTGTTTAATATACCGGGGGTCTGGCCGGTAAGGTTAGGTAGGTTTGTTTTTCATACCCACAAATATTAAGTAATGTTTATTTTTAAAATATCCATTTTTTTACATATTTCCACACACTAAAACAGTGTCCACTATAATATAACAATGAAAATCCGGCGTTTTTATAATTGTTTTCAATCAATTTCGTTCGCAGGTTAGTCCTATATAATTGCCGTTATTTTTATCGGTAAAATTATCGTTTTGGTCACCCGCCAATTTTGAAACTCTTCATAACACATCGGAAAAACATAATTTCAACCTAAGTGTTTATTTAACCTTAACTTTAACAAATTAAGAGTAAATACGTCTGCTCTCTCTCTCTCTCTCTAAACAGGAAGAGCGTAAATATTGGGTGACATCGTTATCCAGAGTATAATTAACATATAATAACATAACTAATTGTATACGCGTTGGCCAATATTCTCATTCTTCTTTTATATTCTTATTATTACTGTATTTTATTCTTGACGTTGATATGTCGGAAGAAGAAATTCCTGACGATGTCACAATGTCAGCCACTCCGTAGAACAAGTTCGTTATACCGGAAGAAGGACCAGAGAGGAGCCCCGAATTATATACTGTACACTAACTGATTTGTTTAGAAAAAGCTGGAGCTGGAAAATCAATGTTTTTATGCATGTCTATATTGTGTTGACTTAAGACCAATTTAAACGTTTACATCCCCCAGTTCATAAACTGAAACTGCCAAACCTATTAGCCTGAAATCTGTAAATTGCAATAAAGTTAATCTAAACCACAGTGTGAAATATGTACTTGTGTGACGGAATAACATAACTAGGTAATGAAAGGCAACCATTTTAAAGCCTGCATTACATTTCCCCATTTCACTGCACTTTCTTACAAGATTTACATATAATGTTTTTGTAATCATACAGCTATAACGCATGGTATATATACTAATAGGTATGAATTATCTCTTGAATTGGGTGTAAGTAATCTAGGGTAGGAGATGACCTTAACCCAGGGTATATATCGTCAGCCCAGAACCACTCACAGGAAAAAACCCGATTTAATAATGCAAAAATATTCTCATAAAACCTTCTTCAAACATCAAATCACTTACAGTACAGGAAAACGAATCCATTTTAATGTACTTAAATAAAATACAGTAATGATGTACCAGGAGAAGGTAATAATATGGGGTCTAAAGGCCTATACCATGGTAAGACGGATATTGACTTCCATTTTATCATTAGTTACCATCATTTGATAGATTCTCATGTATTAAACCAGATGTAAAGTTCTATAAAGTGATAAATGGGTAAGAAATACGTGAAAATAAAGACATACGAGACTCGAAGAATGCGCGCCATCCTCACCAGTGTTTGAACCACGTCTCTCAATGGTTTGTTTTTAACTCGGTGCTTGGTTCCTTTTTATCATTAATATCAAATTAATTAATAAATGTTTTGTTCATAATTAGTAATAATATTTTTTATGATTTAATTATATTAGTTTTGTAGTGATTAATATTGTTTTATTAGTTATAGATTGTGATATATAATGAAACATTTTGTATAACTCGGAATAAAATAAATGGAACTATTATAATGCTTATCAGTATTTTGTATTATTTATTGTAATTTATTCTATTAAAATTTATTAATTAGTGTCGTATTTTATTAGTTTCAGATTAATGTGTGGTAAAAGACGTCTGAGGTGATTGCGTCACTGAGCAGCCTGGAGGACGAGGAGGGCGACGCAGCCCCTCAGTCACCCAGCTGTTGCCTGTGGTAGAGGTTGTGGTGTGACTTCTCCCTTCCGTCCAAGTGATTTCTCCCATGTGCTGATCCAAAAAACCATGAGAAGCTTTGAAGGCAGGACAAAGATTAATTCTATTAGATAGCCGAGACTTATTAATAACAGGATAACCCCCCAAAAAAAGAAAAAATGAGTCGTAACAAGAGTGCAAGGAACCCATTGGCTGGGGTGAGGTATGAGCATCTCGTGGCTGGGGTGTCTGGTGGTGTGGCCTCAACCCTCATACTTCATCCCCTCGACCTCCTCAAGATCAGATTTGCCGGTGAGTAATGATAGATATTTTCTATTAACTATTTTAATCTTTTACACAGATTCCGTGGTTGGTTTTCACTCCATTAATACCATACCAGCACCCCTTATACCAGCACCCCTTATACCAGCACCCCTTATACCTGCACCCCTTATACCAGCACCCCTTATACCTGCACCCCTTATACCAGCACCCCTTATACCTGCACCCCTTATACCAGCACCCCTTATACCTGCACCCCTTATACCAGCACCCCTTATACCTGCACCCCTTATACCAGCACCCCTTATACCTGCACCCCTTATACCAGCACCCCTTATACCTGCACCCCTTATACCAGCACCCCTTATGCCTGCACCCCTTATACCTGCACCCCTTATACCAGCACCCCTTATGCCTGCACCCCTTATACCAGCACCCCTTATACCTGCACCCCTTATACCAGCACCCCTTATACCTGCACCCCTTATACCAGCACCCCTTATGCCTGCACCCCTTATACCTGCACCCCTTATACCAGCACCCCTTATACCTGTATGTACTGGATCAAACTTATCTCCTGAATTTTTTTTTTTCATGTATAATTCCCGGAATGGACTGAGGCTCTGGCGGAGAATTTTGTCATTATTTCATGGATGTTGTGTGATGTCTATTGATGTAAGTTATAATTCTACTCATATTTTATCTCCCTGGGCAGTTATGGTTGTTCTTGATGTAGTATTAAAGACTGAGAGTGAGTCAATGTGTCTTGTGTGTGGATGTGAAGCATTCTTTACATTACCTGAAGATTCTCCACTCCAGCTTATTTCACCTGAAGATTAATCACCCTAACACTATTTGGAGGATGTTGGGGGTAGTTAATCTTTAGGTTAAATAAGCTTTGGTTATCCAAAAAGAAATTACCTGAATTATATAATATTTACATAAGAACATAAGTACATAAGGAGTCTGCAATAGGCCGGTTGGCCTGTGCATGGCAGCTCCTGTCGAGAGTTACTACCACTCTCTATCATCCATGAATCTATCTAGCCTCCTTTTGAAACTTTCCAGCTTTCCAGCACTTAATACAAAGTTGCTAAGCTTCCACTCGTCCACCACCCTATTTGTGAACCAGTTTCTTCCTATCTCCCTCCTAAACTTATCCAACTTGAATCCGTTGCTCCGAGTCCTATCCTGCTCGGATATTATAAGAACTTTATCTATATTCCCTTTATTGATTCCTTTCATCCACTTAAATACTTATTTATTTATTTCCCTCCAATTTTATGCCTTTACTGTAATATTTATTTGATTCCTGAAATAATCCTGTTTGACTTTTCCAGAAGGTTAAGTCGGTATAAAAAATAATGAAAACTGGAATTTTATCATTTATTGCATACAGTAGAATCTGGATATTGTATGAGTGTGAAGAAACCCCTTTAAATACTCTACTGTACGCTTCTTCTGAATTCTCCGCTTGTTCCAGTTTATAAAATATAATCTCACTGAATCATTCTCCGTGTACTATGGTTAATAAAAAGGTACATGGTAGGCAGACTGTACAATACTATGTTAGTTAAAAGTTAGGAAAATGGCCTTGTTGACTAAACCAAACCTAACGACACGTCCGTACCTGTACAATATTTAGTGGGATTTTTGGCTAATGGCTCCAGCTGCCGTATCTTTATTCACTGCATAATAATAATATGCGGAGAATGCAGAACCATTCCCCGTGTACACCAGTTAATATAAATAAACTATCTCTGACCTGTTGACTTATTCTAGCAGGAGTGGCCAACTTTTTGACAAATGTATTATTCTTGTTAATTCAGTCAGTAGACTCAGCAGTGGTTGATTCATTTCCTGTAGGGACCAGTGACCTATCTACTTACAGTTCTGAAATAAGATGAGGCACGTTGGTGAATCTCCCGGCCCACCCACCAGAAAGTAATGCTTGTGCGCTGCTTTGGAATATTTCACTTTTGCTATTGAGGGTTCTTAGTATATACTATAGTAGTCTTTGGTTCAATGATATCCTTTGTAAAAAAAAAAAATTATTTTATCCTGAATAATTTCCCCCATTTGCTTCACCTGAATGTCAACTGCATTTAAAACTTCCTGGGGTGGTTAGCTCAGCATAAGGGGTGGTTCAATATGAGGCAAAATAAGCTGGGGGGGAATCTTCGGGTGCTCCGGAAAGTTTGAGAATTACAATAACTAATTTTTAATGCAGGTCACCGGATTACAAACAGATATGTACGTAAGTCCGAGCACATGCTATGTACAGTATATACAGTAATGTACTTATGGAACAATGTTTATAATCCCACTATATCATAGCTTAAGTCCTTATATACACCTAAAATCACTTAATTTAAGACAAAAGAAGAAATAGAATGATAAAATATAGTAAATGAAAGTAAAACAGGTCCGGTAAATAAAATAGTGTACTGTAAATTTCAAGTTTAACTCCGTTCGTATGAGTGGGCGTTTGTAAGTCAGGGACCCCCTGTATAGTAATACTCTGGGAGATGGGTGTGTGTTAACCAGCACCTTTGGGAAATTAATCTGTGAAAGATAACTTCTTTCTTACCTCGAGAATAATCCAAAACGAGTGGAGGATTTACACTTCTCTGTTATCCCAAAGCACGTACCCTGGTGAATGTATGGTATTGTACAGTGTGTCTTGGTTTTAAGGCGGATTTTTTTTGTACATTACAGTTCAGGTACAGTATATATTTTAGCGGACATTTTTTATATAATAGAAGCTTGTAAGAATCTTCAACAAATGTATACCGGTTCAATATTGCCCACCTAAATTTTTCAAGGACAGTTTCATTTAAGAAAAATATACAGGCAACCCCCCATATTTATGGAAACATTTTAGATTAAATAATATTCTTTGCTTGGCCAAAAATGTAAGCACTCTTGAGTAATAGTGACTCCGTGAGCAGGGTGGCTGCCACAAGGGGCGTGGCTGCTGCCCCTGTCTCCTATTCTTTTGAATGTTAGAAGATGCCTAATGCCAGTATAGTATGAATGATGAAAATAAGCAAATACTGTGCTGTAGATTTAAAGAGCCGAGAGGGAAACAAGATGAACTACTGTATGTGATAGACTGGCTAGAGATCTTCTAGAACCTGCAGACTGTACCGAGGTTGGTAAATGATAGAAAGAATATAAACCATGGATACTGCACAGTACAGGTACAGTACTGTACTCTAAACTGCAGATGGTAAATCCATGGTTGGTTGTTGTAATGGCATTAGCCACAGGGATGCCTTTCTGCAGTGTAACCATTACAGAAGTGATATTGACAGTTATATCACTGAACACTGCCAATGCCTTATCTTGAAAAAGTGACATTAGCCGCATATTGCACAGAGGCCCAGATTAGTACATGTATTTACAGAGTAGTAATCAATTTATCTGTATTTAGTTGTCCCATATTGATTCAAATTATATAGTTTGTTTGCATGACACACTGTACTGAATAGAAGATAACATACAGTACAGGTTAGTGAGCTGCTTCAGTATAACTAGGAACAAGATCATATCAAGATGTGGAGGTAATTGTGGATCCACTTTTCTCATCACTGTAAACACTTTAGTTTATGCATTATTGTACAGTTTCCTGAAATTCATTTTGTGAGCATTTTTGTTGTAAACATTTCCAGCATTTGACCGTCTTGTAATAGACTGTTAGCCTTCAGATAATGCGGCCTGTTTCCGAATGACTTGAATTTTGTTTTCTTTTATTGGATATACTATACAAATAAAATTTGTATTTTAACTACAGAATAAGTTGTTAGTTATCCCAAAGTTGAAGTTATGTAGTGTTCTATTATATTTATACAGTACTCTCCCTTACTATCAAAGCAGTAGTGTTGGGTAGAATGTCATAGATGAGGTCATATGATGTACACATACTGTACAGCCCCACCTGGCTGTGGACTCCTGGGGTGGGTTTGTTATTCAGCCCAGGCCGACAGTGATGCTGGAGGCTGATTTAGTGGTTAAAGTAAGATATTACTTGTCATTCTGCCCAATGCTTTCATTCTTAGTACAGTACTGTATGTAGTAAAGTTAAACAAATATAGTTTACAGGAATTATTTGCAAAACATCATGCTTGGGATTTTGAAATCATGTGCACTATTTATACTGTGTAAACTCCTTAAGAAAACACACTTATAGTGTGGTTAAATGTTTAGAATAACTAGTGAAGTAACAAATAATAGCTGCTGCCCCTGTTTGCATATACTGTAGCTACCTGGGCACTATTGCTCAAAGATACTGTACTCAATGTTTGGTGTCCCAGTACTGTACTGTTAACAGAAAGGTTATTTGTACAGTACAGTAGTTGGAAAGATCTGATTACTTAAGTGTGAACTAAACCCTGCATTTACTGCTGCCACAGAAACTAGACTAGGTACAGTATAATGATATGGTTATATAAGCTCATATTTGGCATCAAACCAATGATGTTCCATAATGTTGATGAGTAAGACGCCAGTAAAATTTACATAGGAGGTTGCCTACCAAATGAAATACTTAACAACAAAAATATAATCTTGAATTCTAAATAAAGTAGGCATAATTGGGCCCAGAATTCAGTTTTATTCTTCATAACCTGGTTTTGTATGAAGGTGAAACAAGGGTGATGACTTGTGGCTCACGTGTGGCATGCTAGTTGGCACAGTGCTGGGTTATGCTGAATATTGGCAAGTACTAAGGCTCTCCTGGGATATGTGGCGTTGTGTCCCTGCCAGCCACCACCCACTACTGTAGTTAAGAATTGTGTTTTTATTTTTCCCCGGCTTATGGAAACAATTTTATTTGATCATAGCAAATATTTCAGTTTTCTAGTTCAAAAGATTGTCATATGACATGTTCATATGTGGACCACGCTTGCCTCTTTGGTTGTTTGAATGTTAATACTTACTGTACAATAGTAGAGTTTGATCATTGAGGAAGATTATTCAAATTCACACTACAAAAGAGTGAATGAATATCTAGCGTCAGTTTATAAGGAAACTATGGGGAATTTCAGGTTTTCGATGATTCTGGCATACGGTTTAGCAGATTTACTGTATATATCATTAGTACACTGATATTACGTTTGGTCTGGTGCTTGTGGAGGCTAAGGAATTTCAATTCTTTTGTCTTACATTTAATTTTACTAATGTTTTGTGTATTTTCTGGTAATCATGCTATTTAATTACTTAAATGATTAATTAATACATTGTATGCTTTTCTTTTCTATAGTGAGTGATGGTACGGCATCAGCCAAGCCTCACTACACGGGTTTGACGCAGGCAATGAGTGAGATCTTCCGGCATGAGGGCATAAAAGGACTCTACCGCGGCGTCACTCCTAACGTGTGGGGCGCCGGGTCTGCCTGGGGTCTCTACTTCCTATTGTAAGTACTGTACCCGGTGTGAGGATTCTTCAATAAATACCGTACATCACTACTGGGGGATTATCATGTAGATTCTCTTTACTCGTGTGATTATAGTGTAGGGGACATATTTTCACTAGAAACACATACACAATATTCTCAATTTATCACTGGATATATCTCATCTTTAGACTAACTTAGTAATCCATATTTATCATTAATTTGGGGTACTGGAAGCTAATTCTATGGATGTAACTTTATTTGTTGTGTTTATTATTATTAAAGTACTTTGTCGTGTACTGCCATGGTGTGTGTTATAGAATATGTTGCTCAGGGTCGCCAGGTACAGTATGTGACTCAGATTTGCCATAATGGAGCCATACCTATTTCAATATTTACGAAAGAGACAATATCATTTGAAAGTTCTTGTCAGCTTTTCATTGAAGAATGTTTTAGTTGGCGTTTTGCTGCCTTTAACTTATTGTGTCACTTAAAATATTGTTATTACATCAGTTTCATCATATTACGACACATTCCTTGTTTCGCCGAGTGTACAGTAGATGACAGTTGCAAGGCTTTGGCGTGTACCTGTACTCATTTTAGTTCGCTCCCATTAAATTGAACATTATTTGGCACACACACACACACACACCCCTGTGGAAGTTTGCCCCAGGTCCGAGGACAAGTTATATATAACCCCCCCCCCCCCCCCCCCCCCCCCAGCCCGCCCGGCCACCAGGGAAGCAGTTAAAAGTACTACAACCAGTGTACAAGTTGTGATCTGGCCAGTGGTTTTCTCTTGGGTCCAAGTATCTGCACAAGCAAGATAAAAATACTGTATGTTGTATATAAACACATCAGTTACACGGGTCATTCATTAGTATCCGCACATTGTATAATTATAATGAGTAGCACATTTAATAAGCAGATGTTGTCGGGTAGCATGTAGCTTTGTGTGATAAATGGCGGGTTTCGTGTTACACAGTGTTGGATAAAACCGGATACCTTGACGTCATTCAAGGTTCGATTCCTGGATCTTGAGATCAGTGACTCGCTGTTCTAACCTGCTGTAGGAAAAAGTCACCAACCAAGTCAAACCTTTCTTTGTCCTATGACTTTTATGCTCAGTTGTGATTACTTTTTCTGGACGCCCTTAACAAATACAATATTGTACAAACACACAGGCCTTTTATAGTAGTGGAATTAAACTTAATGGTAAGATACGTTAAAGATAGTATAATTTATTTGTTGTGTGAGTTTGTCTTTTATAAAACTAGCCCGTGAAGCCCCTCAATACCGTTTATTAAAGTAGTAGTAAGTGTACCTTAGTTGAGGGAACTATCCAGAACGTCAAAGGTTATAAGCTCTTACGTCTGGACCAGCGTTTTAATATCAGGCGAGATGCAGTGATGGTCTCCCGCCCTCCTTCCCCACTACCCGGGACCAAGGAGTGTCATCACAGCACCAGTTGCTACCGCTGATTGGCTGCCTGCTCTTGGCTTCACACGACAGCTGCCAACGTTTCCTCCTGCAGGTGTCAGAGGCGATGGTACATGTTTAATGAGTTAATTTTTCTGTATGCCTTTGTAGGAACTTAAGATCCTAGGCGCGGTGTTGCTTTTTTCTTTCGCTGCTGCACTAGGAAAATTTTAATTGTCCAACATTTATTCATGAAATTGCAATGGGTTTTACTTTAATAAATATGAAACTAGGGTACTGCTATAGCGTGCGGTTTTAGTTGTGTTAAATTTGCTAATCGATAACACACGTTTAAGAGGTTTGATTGGAAATTGCTGGGAACTGAACGAAAAAAATTCTTTGTCCAAGGTTAGGACCGGGTAGTAGCCACACAAAGTTGAGTAATGGTGGTGAAAGTACATCATTTGGTTCTGGGTACGGACTAGGGAGAAACAGCTGCAAGAGTACGCGGGTGGGCGAGGGAGTCTTGACGTTGGCAGAGAGAGGGAGGGAGGGATCATGTCATTACGCGAGAGGAGGGATGACACGGTACTCTGAGATAATTTGTTGTTGGCAAGCAGGACAGTCAGGACGGAGAGGGTTTTGGGGCGATGACCACCATGACCAGTCTTTCCAGTTGTGTTTGGTTTGTTGCTGGGGGGACTGTTCCTGTTTTTGAGGTGTGGCTGTCTCCGTGTTGGTGCATTTTATGTCCTGGCGATGTCTGTTCGCATGATTATCACGACGTTATCTTAAATAAGTCAATAATGTCTGTGTACGGGTGTTGGTAGCGTTCATTCTCCATGCACGACTGTCGCTTATCTGTCGTCAGGGAGTTATATATATGCGTGTGTTGCTAAGTAATGTATTATTATCTAGATACCTGTTCTGGCTGTTGTTTTTGGTGACTGCTAATGTTGTTTGAATGGAGTTGCTATCGTTGTGGGACTGTTATCGTCATGATGTTGCTATATATTACCTGTTGCTTCAGTTAGTGGCGGTGGTGTGACTGCTATATTTGACTTTTGATCCCTCGCTGGTGGGTTAAATGTGGGTGCATTTGTCGCGTGATTGTTCTGGAATGTGATGATGATGGAGTTGTATTCGGGAGTGTGTTTGGTCGAGGGGATATCTTAGCTGTGTTATGGATAAGTAGGCCGTATAGGTTCTTATGCTGAGGAACCGTTGACGTCATTGAAACAGACGTCAAGTTGTTTTGGAATGTGAATTACTGTACATACCGAGGCCATTATTCACTCAGATAACACATGATATAGAGGCTATTATTATTACAGAACTAGGCCACACTCGTTCTGCTGGGAATATACTGTACGCACTTGAGGCCATTCGATAAATGGCACGAAATTGGAGGGTATTGATTATATGTTTAGCCCAGCCTCATTACCCGCCCTGCCTGCCTGCCTAGCTCGCCGGGTTGTCACTCCTCAAGATCAATATTAGGTCACGTTGGTTTATGAGCTGTTTGGTATAACGTTACGTTTTATTCACTTTTTATTTTTTTATTTTATTTTAATGCAATTGTTGTTTTGTTACTAGCTTATTATAGTAAAAGAATGCCATTGGTAGTAAACAAAATTTCATATTTTATCACTCGTTGGCTGGTCGATGTGGATGCCAGGGCCGCCAGAGAGACAAGGGTCTAACATACACTACTTAGCTCGACGACGGAGACCAGCTGCTGTGCCTGGGTTGCTAGGTGAGAGATGAGCAAGCGGGGAGAGGGGGGGGGGGAGGCTGACTTGTGTCTTCCAGGTCACATCAGGACACACACTCTCTCTCTCTCTCTCTCTCTCTCTCTCTCTCTCTCTCTCTCTCTCTCTCTCTCTCTCTCCCTCCTTGTCTAGTTAAGGGCAGGTGTGATGTGACTTGAGTAATGCAACACCTTATTCTATGTAGTATCTGGTCTGATTAACTTTGGCCCCGACATGCTTTTCTTTATAAGTTTGTTGCTATTTATACAAGTCTATCTGCATTATCACCATGGCTACCTCTTGCAATTTATATGATTACACTATCTACGTTATCTTCCCTTTGTCACTTCAGTGTTGGGGTGAATTGTAGGGCACGGGACATACAGTAGATTCTTGGAGAGAGGGGGAGGTTGGGCAGAGAAGGGTGGGGGAGGGGGGAGGTTGGGCCGAGAAAGGGTGGGGGAGGTTGGGCAGAGAAAGGGTGTTAGAGTGGTCGTTATTGATTAGTTAATTGAAAACTAATGGAGCGTTGGACTTGATGAAGGTTACATGTCCTGGACCGTTAACAGGAGGAGTCAGGTGGATAATATATTGATTTAGGTGACAACAGATGATGACTTGTGATTTAAGACACGTGTAGGATCCCGTCTCAGAGGTCACACACACACCATTTGACCTTTGAGGGTATATTGCGATACAGTATACGGAACTCAACAAGGTGAAACTACTACTGTGATATTTCCGGGTGGTATAGTCATGATGCGTATATTGTCGGAAGTACTAATTGGGAAGGCTGGAAGCAATTCGGGCGGGCAGTGGCAAGTAGGTACAGTAGTTCCTAGTGTGTGTGTCCTTGGTCACTCGGCTCTACTTCTGCCCGGCCCTCTTCCTGATCTCCATCTCTCTCCCTCTCTCTCCTTGTATTTTCTTGTGGGTTTAGGTTAGGTTAACTTTAGAGGTGGTTAATCCTACGGTGAAATAAACTGGTGGTATTGGATGTTGTTGAGATATCCTTTAAAAACAGTTCTAGCCTTGTTATCTCGTGATATCCTGCAGTCAAAGATCTAAAGTTTGTTGTGCCATCGTGTTTGATATCCTTGGGAGTGTTGTGTTGTGTTGCAGAGATGGTCAGTTTAGCAGGGTCGTTTTGTGTTTATCAGTAGGAACGATAATTATTGGTGTTATTATTATTTTTATATTTATTTTCATATTATTATTGTTTTAATTATTGGTGTTATTATTATTATTTTTTTTAAAGCAGAGAGTGAACCCTGTCGAAGTCAAAGTACTTGTGAGAATACATTATTGGAACCTTCCTTGACTTATTGAGCAAGCGTCGGGATAAACGTCAAGCTTGGGGCGTGACAGACAATCCACGGTGGTGATAAGGACCCTCGGTGTGTGTGTGTGGTGGTTGTTATGGCTGGGTTCGTTATTCCGTTTAGTGTGTGTGTGGCGTGGTGGTAGGATTTGTTCACACACACACACACACACACTCTCTCTCTCTCTCTCTCTCTCTCTCTCTCTCTCTCTCTCTCTCTCTCTCTCTCTCTCTCTTTCTTTCTTTCTTTCTTTTGATAGTAGGATGTTCGATTAATTCTTTCTCTTGTTTATCACACACACACACGGGAAAGAAAGAGTTTGGCACTAAAGAGAGGGAGGGGCTGGAAGGGGGTAATATGTAGTGCTTCCGGGTGACAGTAAAGATCTAGAATGATGAATCCTGAATCAGCGTGAGGAGGGGTGGGGGGGGGGGAGGAGAAAGTAAGGTGACTCACCCAGGAAGCATCTGTGCAGGGCTGGGAGGAAGGTAGAGTTAGGTTAAACAGTACAGGTAAAACATTCATGAACTGTATCAACCTGTCTCTATATGTTGCCATCTGTTCAGTCTGTCTCGTGCAATAATTTTAGGTTGCTTTGTCTTAGTTTGGCTCCAGAGTTAAGACACAGCGCCCACGTCTCCAGGTGTAGTCCATTATTTACTTCGCTTTGTTTACCGTCACCTTACCTGTGCACCCCGTCGCCTTACCTGTGCACCCTGTTACCTCATTTTGTGTTTTAATGTGTTTGGGTCGTATTGTGTTTTCTTATTTTCCTTTGTGTGTGTACCTGTCTGTGTGTTGAGGTATTGATTCAGTGAAGGTATTCTCTCTACCTCCCTTCCGTGCCTCCCTCCTTCCCTACAACTCAGGTCCTTGTTGTGTCACCCATTGCTGTGGTAGGCGAGGAGTCTAGCCTAATATGTGCTGAGTATTTGGGTGTATTTTGTCCACTGGGAAGCTTTTGGTGATGTGGTTTTATTGCTCTCTCTCTCTCCGACAAATATTACCATTGGATAAAAAGAGTTGATCAAGAATTTCCTCCAAAAAGTCCCCCAAAAAAAACAATCGGAAGACGCGGTGGTGTAGGCCGACTGCGCATGTGTGGTGATGGCGACGTCCACACCTCCGTAGACAGCCAATGAGAGGGGAGTGAGGGCCGTGACGTCACCGTGCCGCTTCCCCGTCACCACACTTGCGTCATAACATTCCAGAAGGGTGGCAGGTGTTTCCCTACTGCTGACCTACATAGTCTAGGGAGTGTGTGGTTAATTAGGTATTGTGGATCACCTGTAGAGTAAACACCCCCCCCCCTCCCCCGCTCGGTTTTATTTCACCTAAACCATCCAAAAACGCCAACCTGACTTAATCTAATCCAAGGTCTATAGATTAAACCTTGAGCTAACTTAACCCCCACCCCCCAGTGGCATTTGTTTAGTCTTCAGGTGATTTCTTATTATGAGGAGGTAATTATTTTCCTGTTAACACGAATTTTTTTTCTCTCTCTCTCTCTCTCAGTAACGTCACATTCTTATTGGCTTAAGCTGACCTCTGTATACCGGGCATGGCTTAAGCTGGTCTATATAATGCTCAGGCTGACCTTTAAGCTTGTCAAGACGTCACAAATATTTCACCTGTAGATTCATCACCCTAACCAACTTTATCTAACCAAACCCTTTCTTTCTTAGCCAAAATACATGTTAATGAGGTAGTCGGTATATGGTGATAAAGCCGTATAGTAGTTAGGCTGTGTTTGTTTACCTGAAGATTAACTACCGTATTGCTAACCTAACGCTAATCTAACCAAACGCTCACCTACCCCATCCAAACGTAATCTAACCCCTCTAGTGAGCGTTGGGAAGGTTAATCTCCAGGTGAAATCAGCTTGGAGGAATGGAAGGTTAATCTAGAGATAAATCGCTTATTAAAGTTTCCTGGTTTAACAGAGTAAGATCCAAGTAGTTTCCCCTCCCAACTGTTGTGTATATTGGGGGGAAACACACACTAATTCAGGGTCATCTTATTGGTGCCTCTGATAGCTTACTAAGTCGGTGTGTTCTGTCTGGGTTGGGTAAGTGGGGTTATATTTTTCCTGTTGTTAAGTCAGGTGTGTGGGTGTACGTGTTTTGGTGCACGTCTTCCCTGTTCCTTTAAGGGTGACCTTCCTTGTGTGGTGGACGTGTTGGTTGCAGGCAGATCCACACATACACATTGAGGCTCATCTATATTCATCTACATTTGTGTGTTTCTCTCTCATCTTACTTTCTCACTCTCCTCCACACTTTCTCACTCTCCTCTACACTTTCTCTCAATTCCTTGTGTAAAAATTAGCCTCAACGCAAGACGCTGGTCGACCCCACCTCCATAACCTTGCTTTGTGTACAATATCTGCGTAGGAAAATACCAACCAATCACGTCCACACCTCCAGTTTATACCCAATCACAAGCCTTCTGACCCTAAGACATTGTAACCTTGGTCACCACCTGCGCACGTCGCGGATTTGTTGCTTCTTGTTTGGTCACGTACACACACCCCCGCCGGAGCCAATCGCAGAGTCGGGTGATCGTGACGTCACCTCAGCAGTTGCACCAATAATCCCTTGGCGTTACAATCCTGAAGTGTTTGTTTGGTCCACACGGCACTACTGGAGGGTAAACACATAAACATGTTTGTTTTTATCGGAGCGGTTTGTTTACGTTGCTTGGGGAAGGAAGATGAATAAATATTTAAAATAATTAGATATTAAAAAACATCCTGCAAGTTGACATTGATTGAACATGTATATAGATAATACACACACACAATCGTCGTATACAGTGCGGGTATACAAACAATACACCTATACTTAACAAATGACAATTCGTTTATAGATCGTAATAAATTCTACGACCGGAAATTAGTAAACAGACATAAGAACATAAGAATGGAGGAAACTGCAGCGGGCCTATTGACCCATATTGGGCAGTCCCGTTTATACCCAACCCCTATTGCTCATATTTTATTTTACGGGGATTAACCAACCCGGGCACAGGACACTGACCACATCAGGGCCTGGGGGACGAAAATATAATAATAATTAATAACAAAATACCTGTACTAAAAATAATTAATAACCATAAATAAATACAAAAACGAAAAAATAAATCAAGTATGAGAAACGATATACATTATGTATGTTGTGTTGTCAATGGTAAGAGAAATAATTGAGACCCTGCAATTGTGTGTAAATGAGGCAGATCAGCAACTTGGGACTTGGTCACAATTTTTGTGATGCCATATGGCAGCAGGGTCTACCATTAGACAATACATTATGCTTCCAATATCTTCCCAGGGGGTAGTACCTCCCTGTTTGGTAGCTGCCTACTACCTATAAGCATCCAACCTATGTTTGAAGTTATCCAGTGTATTCGAGTTAATGATGATATTTGGTAACTTGTTCCACTCATCCACTACTCTGTTTCCAAACTAGTGTTTACCTATTTCACGCCGAAATCTAAATTTGTCTAATTTAAAACCATTGTTACGAGTTCGCTCCTGGTTGGATAGTTTGAGTACCTTTGTAATGTCCCCTTGTTTAACCCTGACTTCCATTTATACACCTCAATCATGTCTCCCCTCACTCTACGTCTCTCGAGGGAGTGTAAATTAAAATGCTTTAACCTGATGCCCGGGATTAGTCTTGTCATTCTCCTCCGAATTCTTTCCAAGGATTCTATATCCATTCTGTAATACGGTGAACTGAACTGCGTAATCCAGGTGAGGTCTCACGCCCAAGCGCGACACCCCCTCTCTCAGCTGCCTCTTTAAACTATCAAAATTTGGCCTTCTGAAATCTGGGACCTACAGTATCTTCACCATTTTAAATAAGCTGTGTGTGTGAATGAGAGCAAGGGGTTGAAGGCTTCCTGACATTACCAGTACCAGGAAATTTTGGCTTGTAACGTTGCTGCATCCTGTTGTTCATTATACTCTTAACTTTAGGAAAATTCTGCTTTTGGTCTTGGTCATTTATTGGGTGTGGTAAAGTGTTTGTCGAGGGAGTAGTGTGTGTTGTTTGTTGGAGTGCGTTAAGTGTGTTGTTCGTTGGAGTGTGTTGTTTGTTGGAGTGCGTTAAGTGTGTTGTTCGTTGGAGTGCGTTAAGTGTGTTGTTTGTTGGAGTGCGTTAAGTGTGTTGTTTGTTGGAGTGCGTTAAGTGTGTTGTTTGTTGGAGTGCGTTAAGTGTGTTGTTTGTTGGAGTGCGTTAAGTGTGTTGTTTGTTGGAGTGCGTTAAGTGTGTTGTTTGTTGGAGTGTGTTGTTTGTTGGAGTGTGTTGTTTGTTGGAGTGTGTTGTTTGTTGGAGTGTGTTGTTTGTTGGAGTGTGTTGTTTGTTGGAGTGTGTTGTTTGTTGGAGTGCGTTGTTTGTTGGAGTGCGTTGTTTGTTGGAGTGCGTTGTTTGTTGGAGTGCGTTAAGTGTGTTGTTTGTTGGAGTGCGTTAAGTGTGTTGTTTGTTGGAGTGCGTTAAGTGTGTTGTTTGTTGGAGTGCGTTAAGTGTGTTGTTTGTTGGAGTGCGTTAAGTGTGTTGTTTGTTGGAGTGCGTTAAGTGTGTTGTTTGTTGGAGTGCGTTAAGTGTGTTGTTTGTTGGAGTGCGTTAAGTGTGTTGTTTGTTGGAGTGCGTTAAGTGTGTTGTTCGTTGGAGTGCGTTAAGTGTGTTGTTCGTTGGAGTGCGTTAAGTGTGTTGTTCGTTGGAGTGTGCGTCGTTAACTGTAGGAGTGTCAAGTATGTACTATTGGGTAGCCGCTTCACTGGTTTCCCCGACACTTCCATTAAGTTGACAAAATATTTTAAGACAAAAAATAATTTGATTTGTGGGGAAACTTGTCCACTTCTGTCTGTGGTGGGGTTATAATCTATCTCCATATGTGGGTACGAAAGAATAGTTTATGCAGTAACTATTATATGTTGTGTTGCTGATTAAGATCCGAAAGATTCTACACAAAAGTTTTATATTTTATCTAATTCAATGTATAACGTTGAGGTGGTGTAGGAAAGATAGTATAGTACCGGGTGGGCAAAGGCAAGAGAAGCAACCCTGAGGTGATTTCTGTTGGGAGTTGCCCCCCGACGACAAGGGTTGCAAGTCGCGCCTCAACACACCCTCCCTCTCGACCAATCAGCTCAGTCAGAAAAGCATGCGTCATAAGGCTCCTTTTTTTTTTATTGGTGGAGGTTTCATGGTGGTTAATTTCTCCCTACGACAGGGAACATGCTTAGCGACACACACACCCACCTTCTCCACCAATCACAGCCAAGACACTGAACATAACGTCACCATAAACCTGTTTTAGTGTGGTGTGACCTCGACTGTGTGATGATGTCAAACTGACTCTTACCACACACCACATGATGTAATAATCACTAAGCAGAATACTGTACTGTAGATAAGCACACTGCAGGCACTTGTACTGGCCACTGTTTTGTAGTGTGCTTATTTATTCCGTGGAGATAAGGATGTGTGTGTGGTCATCATATTTCCCACGTCTAGGAGAACTGCTTGATTGTGTAATATCCTTGAGAGCGTGTGTGTCTGTTGGTTTCTTTTTATACTGTATACATTCATTCACTTAATAAAAAATAGATTGCACATATATTCACTTTTAAGCTCCTAAAGTTCTAGAATTTCAACATTGTACTTAGCCAATAGTTGAATCTTGTTTTCGGTGATCGTAAGAAGGTATATAAATTGAGCAGCCGTCTGGAGCCAACACGCGACTAGACCAATGCTCCCCAACCTCATATAAAATTAAACTACATCACCTTGAGAGGACGAGAGGCATGGTAGGAGACCAAGGTTTAAAAAGACTATTACACGTGTCGAGGTAAGCAGTCAAGGACGGAGAGGGCGACGTGAGGTATTACAGCCTAGTAGGTCCTCACCATAACTTGAGACTGACCGGTATGGCGGGAAAACCTTACTTGGTGTTCATGTATACTTTACATAGATAACACGGAAGACCTTTTGTGTTCATATGTATAATATGGTATACAGATATTGTTACTTTATTTCAGTAGAGTAAATAAAGAATTGTACCTAATATTCTCACCGAACTACTAAATCGTCTGGTTACTTTAGGGTTAATAACATTACGATCATGTTTATATATATGGAATCAGCATCTACATATTGTTTTGTACTGATAGATGTGTTGATATGTACCCATCTCTGTATAATTAAGTGGATGTGTTGCGTAGGGCGATGCTAGAAGCGTTTATTGTGGGTGTGGGTCTAGTATTGACTACGTACTTGCTTGTTGATTAGTTAATACTGCGTCACTGTACACTATACTACGCCGTTATTGGTCAGGACAGGGGGTGGTGATGTTGCGTCACTGTACACTATACTACGCTTTATTGGTTACGAAAGGAGTTGATGCTGCGTCAGAACCACTACGTGTTTACTGGTTAAAGTAGCGATGCAACGTAAATAATGGAGGGGGGGGGGGGTGTACTGCTGGGTTCATAGTCACGTGTGTTGTTGACATTCTTCAACTTAAATTTACGTCGTTGAATTTTCTGAAGACTTTAATATTGCGAAACTTGTTGTGATCTTCGACTTAACTTGTCCCTGGTATTTTGGGATTTTTTTATATTTTGTTTTTTACTCTTTGTGTGGTTTATGATTTATTGGCGCTACTCGAATTTTTTTAGGGGGGTAGCTGAGGTGATAAGTCATAATATACAGGTACCAGGTGACACTTGTATGGTTTAGGTGAAGCACGTATCGTATGGTCAGGCCTTGAGGGCGAAGACACACTTTCACTCGGGAAAGGTCCTTTGTGGTGAGTCAGTCTGCCTTATACACTAGTTCATGGTGAAATATCTTGGTGCTCGTGTGTGTGTGTGAGAGAGAGATATTAGTGTGCAATATTTGTCTGGGATCACCTGAAGATAAAGTCCCCAACCTTAATTAATGTTTAACCCATCCTAACCTAGTCTGTCCAGGTTATGTTGCTGTGTTAGGGTGCTAGGTTAAACAAGAGGAGGGTGTAATCTTCGGGTTATCCTTTAAAAACCAAACATAATAATGGCCTAGTGTTAATTGTTCTTCATATTGTCAAGGAAAGTCATATAACGGATTGTTTTATTATATCACACATTCGGCATAATAAGAATGGCAGTGTAAAGGTCAAGTTAGTTGTGAATGTAACACAATGCAGCGGCCACTTAGGTTCTCAGTGAAATAAGTGGTTTGGGAATTGACAAACACCTGACAATGAGATCAAGGATGATTTATAATTATCGTCCGTAGTCACAGTGTATCGGTAGAAAGACGAAAGTATCACGAAAATAATTTAAGTTCTATATATTTTCAGTTTCGAATGTTAGGTTAAATTCAGAAATTGGCAACTCGCTGAAAAATGTACGGAAAGCCCTCCGTAAATTCCCAGGTCGGTGATGTGTTATTTAAATCACCATTGTAACTCATGATAGTGTAATTTTTCGTCTATGAACATGGATGCTCCAGCTTATGAAAACGCTTAAGGTCTGAAAGCTATGTCAGTAAATGTACAAAATATTAAGGGAAAAAAATGAGCTGACTAAATCTCCCAACCAATGGGCAGGCGAGCTCTGTGGGCTGAGCCGTGTTCACCTTGGAGACAACCAATCAGGAAACGACATTGAGAAAAGTTGCTCGGCGGTACAAACGCCAAGTAATGGATGAAAGTCATCTCATTCTTCCTACTTTACATTGATAAGGGTCTTTAAGTATGTCTTGTATTGGTGTTTTAAAAGTACTTATGACGTTAAATTGCATCGTTCTGCCTTCGATGTGGTCCACGTGAGGTTTGGTGAGGGAAGAGCACGTAGAGTGAGACTGGTGATGTGTTGGGCAGCGGCCATGCACGTGTAGGCGGGGGCTGTGCAGGCACTCAGAGGAGGGGGTATAGCACATAATGTTCATCTGGAAACACTCCTAACCGTAAAAAAAAATATAATGCCAACATTCTTCTTAATGATATTTGAGTGATAAAAAACTAATGAATGTAGGGTAGATGCGAGTTGACCCTACAACTGTTTAAAGGGAGTGGAGTTGGTGGGAGAACCTATTGGTCAGGTAACCTCCAGTGTTAGGGTGTTTATATGTGTGTTAGCATTGTTGCAGGAGTAATGCTCACCATGTACGTCTGCTGTTAACTCGCCCCTCACAAGTTCTTTACACTTCAACTTTCAAGGAATGTGTTACAATGGACATGTCGAAGTATTCAGTTACGTGGTGGGAGATGACGGGATACATACTGATTTAAGTCGAACATTTTCCAGCTCCCGTAAAGACAACCATCAAATGACTTGATAACACCAGGTCCAGTTAGGTGCTGTTTTAACCGAATGAAAGACGTTTGACCACCGACATTTGGGTTAAGAGTGAGCATTGTGCATATTCTCTTAGCGTTATTTATTTACTCTGTGGCGGTAATAATATTCCAATTGTATATTGAATTTTGAGTTGGTGTGGGTGTTGACAAGAGGTCCCTGAACTGATGGTAGAGTGAGTAGCTTCTCGGGTGAAATTTCGGAGCATTAAAGCCGCCGTCTTAATTGAGATAGGTTGGGTTCGTTTAAATATATCAAAGGGAAATTTTTTACGTAAGGGCCTCTCCAATCTGGGTCCACATGGACAGGTGGCTGGCTCGCAGCTTCAGATCAATACTGGCGGAGGTGGTGACTTGTCGCTGGCCTGTTGCTATGTCAGGCCGGTGGTTCTTGCTGACTTGTTTTGGTTAGGACAGATGGTGGCAAGCAAGAAACGCGCTTACTAATCCATCTCGAGTGGTTTAGTTTATGTTAGGCGTTGATAAGATTGAACCGATCAAAAATGTTACTGTCTTGGTTTGGGTAGGGTGTGGCAGGTAGAGGTAACCCGTCTCCTATCACAGGTATGAACTGGTCCACCTGACACCTGCACAAGTACAAACCGCTCTACACAATACTTACAACAGAGATTTTATCCTCGTACTATTTTGGTGAAAGAATTTTGTCGTGTGGTGAATTTTACGATTGCAAAATTTGTCCGTGATGAAATATCTATTATTTAACCAAGACATTGTTTGTATTCCCGAGAACTGTGTACATATTCTAAACTTCTAAAGCATCATCACGGACAGGCAAGGTAAACTATTGTGCAGGTTGTAGATGGATTGGTGTTAGTGTTGGTTTACAAACGTGTCTTGCCCTTCACTGCCCCGTCGCTCTGTGGGACGTTTTCTTAGCTTAACGAGACCTCACTTGTCATGTTCTTGTCGGCCGCCGCTACAGCTCTCTATGTGATGAGAAATTCCACCAAAATCAACTAGGGGCCAACTATCATCCTGTCAGTAATTCTCTTATGTACTTTGTTGAAGTTTTTGTTTTTTCTGCCTGATTTATACTTGTCTTTCTCACTGTTTGTATTGTGTATTTTTTTTATCCTCTCTATACTGTATACTTCTGTTTCGCAACCTTGGCTTTGTGTCACCTTTCCATCCATATATAACCTTCCAGGGGGGTATCAAAAGATTAGATTATCTCTGACTGGGATGGAAAAAAACCCACGTCTAGGTATGTCCGCCTGGATGTAATTTTTAGGGTTTGTGTAAATCGGAAACCAACCCCACTCCAGCTATACCAGCCCATGTACTGTATATAATAGTCAGGGAAAGTTAAGGGTGTTGGGACCTTGGGTAGGCGAACTTGCATTGATTGTAGCAGAAAAAATAATCGCTACCTGAGTTAATACGGTAAATTACAGTTAGTAGATTTTATTAGTGTTATTGAACTTGTTGGATTGAGTATAGAAATTGTGATGAGGGTATTGTCGCTGTCCGTCATAGCGGGGTTACTCGTGCTTTATCTCGCTATCAGAGGGGCTCGTGGTTGAAGTGCTGTGTCACCTTCCTTGTTACAGTCGAGGACAGTGGCGCTGGTGGGCGTTACAGTAGCGGGGTCCTCTTTTAGTAAACGCCCCGTACAGCTTTCCACTGATGCCTCCATAGTACTGTATATGGAATAATCACATTAATGTCCACAAAATGCTATTATAATCGATGGTAACTGTATTATGTATGGGGGGAGGGTAGCAAAAGTTAGCACACATTCTTGTTTCCCCACAGTTTATTTCCCCTAAAGAGTAACCCTCCTGCCCCCCCCCCCCCCCCTTCAAATATTGTTAGGGTGGTTAATATTTAGATGAAATAAGCTCGGAGTGGGGGGATTGTTGAGGTGATTCTATATCTTGTTTGCTCTTGCCATGTTGTTTACAGATTTGAAGTGTTTACAGACGAAGGGATGATTCGTGTTGTCGCTGGCCTTGTAACAGCTCTTAGCGGTGGGTTCTGTGAGTGTCGAGTGAAGGTGAGGTGTAAGCCAGTTGAATGGGAGAAGTACTGGTGTTGGTGGTGACATTTGTGTGCCAACGAAGGGTCTGGCGAGCGTCCAGTTCTCCTCCTCGCGTGACTTACTCGTCAGGCGGCCTGGTATATTATAAGACCACGAGGGTATGTCTACCACGCGTGTCTGCCCACCATGACGCTGCACCGCTAATAACTCGTGACTCGCTATAATGGACTCTCTCGTAGGCTCAGTTTTTTTTGAAGACATTGGTGACATTTTTCATACAATACACCGTCGAAGTTCTTTTTAGGGGTTGTAACATCACACCCGTTTTATATAATACTGGTGGATATTTTCGCCTGATAATATAATATAGCAATATTTTTTTTTACCAACAAACTAGTAGTACTATTGACTTGTAATTCATGATGTAATATTTTTTATCTGTAGTCGTGTGCTCCTCGTCTGTGGGTTGGGTTATCTTACTGGATACACTTGTGATTACCTAGATAGATATTTAATATAGTACAAGAGACGGAATACGGTACTGTAGGATGATTTGTGAAGGGGTATATTACACTTATTTTCGACCTGGGTGTTTCATTAATAGATATCTTTGTGTGTTTATAATTGGTGGTTTGTGTTTATTGGCTAAATGTAGTGAAAGATGTTGCTGTAAGGTTAAGTTGGTCTCGGTTGGGATACCCTTCACATTAAACTGGTGAGATGTTCTCCCCAAATGAGGAAGTTCTTTTTATAAGACTATCAAATAAGGATACAGCGGAACCTCGATAAAAAGCCCAGGTTTACTTTTTTCCTAGTTCATATCATCCAATAAGTAACGCTACTAGTAGTAATAGTAACTTTCTGTTTACTAACATGTTATAATGTACTGTAATAGTTGTTAAGTAGGTGGCGCGTACTGTTGCACTTGTACCTCCAGTCGCTTAAGTAACAGATTCGTTAGGTAATAGGGTTGCCAGGTGTCGCTGCCAACCCCCATACATTCATTATCTTGTTTACTACAATTCACAGTTTTTATTTTATTTTTTTATAACCTGAAGATACTTTGAACTGCCGTAAACCAGGGTATATTATAATTTTTTTTTTTGTACATTTATATTACGTAATGTGTGTGAGACATGGTGGGTGGGAAGTGTCGAGCGCAATGTTTGGTCTGCTGCCAGGTTTCCCTATTGTCTATGACTGTGTGGCAAACTGGCTCCCCTAAACATCACCCCGCTGTAGGTGCCTCTTACAACCAGGCGGCGGTCGGAATAATTGGCACGTTGATACTCCGGAGAATGCCAAGATGGAGAGTGTGAACTGTGAAGGTTGTTCACTGGTAATAGTTGGGGTGGTCATGGGAAGGTCGCTACAGTACTCCATAAAACATGCCATTACCTAACCTTGCTCTTGGCGGTGTTTAGTCTGGGGTGTAGATATTTCCAAGGTATTATATATTAAGCTTGCAAGGATTAAATTTAAAGGTGAGAATGGGGCGTTGGTTGTTAAGAGATAAAGGTAAATGGAGTATGATAATGAGTTATGTATAAGGTATTGTTGGCCTTTGTATTCTCCTGTGGGCGTTTAGTAATGGTGGTGGCTGCTTTTAAGGGCCCCTTTGTCAACCCTTTTCAACACTTTTTTTTATTAACCCCCCCCCCCCCCCCTACATCCTTGTGTAAGGTGAATCGTTTACAGCGCCCAACAGGGAAGCATGCTAAGTTCATGCTTGCCTTTCTGTCTCATGAGTTAAGGGCGTAGAAGCCTGAAGAGTCAATGGTTTATGTCAGCAAGTTATAGGAAGCTCCAACAACTTGTCCCTGAATACGAATTCGTAACTTTCAACAGGTACCTACTTTACTGCTAGGTGAACAGGGACCAATGGGGGCTAGGAAGTAAGTCCAAACAACTTTCACCGGCCCGGGAATCGAACCCGTGACATCTCGCTTGGGAGGCAAAACGGTACCGCTTCTACCACCGGTCCCCTCTCGTCAATACTTGCTAGAGAAAACGTATTCGCTATCACCGCCGATTACGTTCTGGTCTTATACTCAACATTGTCAATAGACTTTTTTCTAAACGATCAAATAAACATAACTACTAAACAACTTATTTATTTTATGTATACAATTAACCCAGTGACCCAGCTGCGTACGTTATGGGAGGGAAACAATTTATTATTTTGCTCCGGTTTCCATATTAGTCAGTATTTATTAACCCTCTATTAACCAGGTTTCCCTTAAAAAAATCCCTTTCTATTCCTTAATCCTCGTTCAAGTCTGGGATTTATCCTTTCTGCCATACTCATATTACGTCAGGCTTTTGCATCCACGTGTTCACCCACACGCAGAACAACGATATAATACCGGGCTAGTGGCACAACTCCACCCATTCCAGCCTCTCTTTAATTCTGGCTTGCCTGCTTTGCTTCCTCCCGCCCGTCTTGTTCCTGCATTGCAGTCAGAAGTCTGCACCGTACTGGATTGGACCAGTCTGGGTGACCTAGGCGGCCTCTAGCCACTCACGGCCTGACGCTAGTTGGTTTAATCGGGCGACGGCTCACCTGAAGAGCCGCACCTCCTTCTATTTATTTCACCTGAAGATTAATCTAACATCCCAGGTAGCTACAGGGTGGTTAATCATCAGGTGATTCTGGAGAGATTATTCTTGTCTCAAGGAGCTGGGGGGTACATAAAAAAAACATTCCAAGGAAATTTACGTTTTTGGCTGTTATTATAAAGTGTATCTCGTGACTCTGAGAACATTGTCGTATCGTAAAATCCCGTTACAATTGAAAATTCTATATTTTTATTCTACTCCAAAGAAACCCATTTTATATATTTTCCTTATGGCACAGTTGGGTGTTGATTGGCATGTGTCGCTAATGCAGTGATATACAGTATATTATTGAACTCAGAACAACTTATTAATTTATTTATTTTTTGTTCACAGCTACAACACTATAAAATCCTGGTTTCAAAGTGGGAACAGCAAAGTTCACATTGGCCCAGGACTACACATGGTAGCAGCAGCCGAGGCGGGCGTCCTCACCCTCGTCATGACCAATCCTATATGGGTGGTTAAAACCAGGTTAGTTAATGGCCTCCCTCCCTCGTCTTAACTATTAACAACTTAATTAAAAAGAATATTGGATGTTTACCAATATTTAGTCTCTACGTTTCATAAAATAATCTCTATAGGTTTCAATTTTTTTTTACTAATATTGACTGATGGAATATTAAATAGTTTGAGTTTTTGAATGAATTTTAAATTTATTTATAGATCCTTAGAAAATATAATGAAGTAATGTATATGTGCTAGAATTCTGATAAATGTGTTTGGACAAGGAATACAGTATTAACCAAAAACAAATGGTGTGCAGGTTGTGTCTTCAGTATACAGATGGGCCAGCGGCGGGGAAGATGATGCAAGAGTCACACAGATATAATGGGATGGTTGATGCTTTTGTCAAGACTTACAAATATGAAGGTGTCAGAGGTCTCTACAAGGTGGGTGTTCATTCCTGTTCCTTACACGAGAATTCTATATTATCTTTTGTTTAATAGATCTTTAAAAAACTGGAGCACATCTTTGTCTTGGACTGATAGTTAACAAGTTTTATGTGAGACACTGAAGCTACCATTGTCGGGTGATTGTTGGTGTCATCTTGGTGATTTAGAGATGGTACCATTAAATATTTAGGGTTTTCTTGTTGTTATTGTTATATTAAGAGGTTCATGGTTGTAATAAGAGAGACAGCAGAACATTACTCACTAAGGTTGTTCTTTGGTGCTCAGGTCTAGTATTATCGCAGTGCCTGTTAAAAGCTTCACAAGTACAGTATATTAATAGAAGTATTTTTTATTACAGGGTTTTGTTCCTGGCATGTTTGGTGTGTCTCATGGTGCACTCCAATTTATGGCTTACGAGGAAATGAAGGCGCAGTATAACAAATATCGCAATCTGCCCATTGACGCCAAATTGGTAAGTTTAAATGTGTATGATGCAGGTAAACTGAATGTGAGATACACTAAAGTGTTTGTCATTAATTATATCACTTGAGAACATTCTTGTATAGTTTTGTATCCAAGGACGTCCATCTAAGATAGCTATTGTTTTCATTCCAGACCACTGCAGAGTATCTCACCTTTGCATCACTCTCCAAACTGTTTGCAGCTGTCACAACTTATCCCTATCAAGTACTACGGGCACGCATGCAAGACCAGCATGCCCACTATGACAACTTGCGACACTGTGTTCGTGAGACGTGGAGGTATGAAGGCATCGTTGGATTCTACCGGGGAATGTCTCCTTATCTTGTCCATGTGATGCCCAACATTTGCTTGGTATTCTTAATATATGAAACAGTGGCTGGAGGCTCTTGAAAACATGTATAAGAGTTAGAATTCAATTTTTATTTAAGGTTTATTGAAGTATCGCCCCCCTCAGTTGTATTCCAGTGAGTAAATAAGTGCAGTTAATTTACATTTTGACCCAAGTTGGTAATGGTTATTATTACCATTGTGTTTCATGGGTGACCAGACTACAGGATGTCTTTCCCTACATACAGTAAAGCCTTTATGTGTCGGACAGTGTTGTGTAGTTGATGAACGTTATCTTTCTCATCACATTCGATAGTTTCAGTATAACAAGAGATTTGAAAGATTGTTAAATTAATTTCATACTCTAGGTGATTTGCCCTGTTTGCAATGCTGTAGAGATATATATCACCAACTGCCCGTCAATGATCATCTCAACAATTAGGGAAGGAGAATGATATTGAGGTGATTTAGATCATTTTATTTGGGAAATGGTTTGGAAATTTTTAACCAGGTGCCCATGTTAGCCCTAGTCCTAAAGGGAGGATCTTACAGTAAACTCTGCCATTCACTGTGATGATTATTGCCACAGTTTACTTCTAAATATACAAGCACTGGTCCACAGAGACTAAAGTACAGTAGATGTGTCCTATGAACCTGAGGATTTCTGATAAATACTCATTCATCTTGCACTGTTTACATCAAAATATGTGTACCAGCTATTGGTCAGTAGTCCAGTGTATGGTGTGTACCTTTACAGTAAAAGAATAGTTTATTAGGAGTTTGGGATGATGATACAGTGCTTTTATGGTAAGAAGTGTTACATTTTACTCCATAGGGATTCTGAATATTGGGAAAAACTGCAGTTTCCATTAGATATGATGCCAAAAGAAACATTATTGGGTCAGTATTTTGGTAGTAATCTCATGAGAGGTTCAGTTATTTTACTAAAACTTACTGCCAAGTGAATTTTTTTACATTATTTATTTCATTAGTTTCAATTATGTCTAAATATCAGTATTCATTTTATTCTTCACAGTTATGGTGGGTTAACTGTGGTATAGGTGAAGTTTCATTACTGAAAATTGTTGTATAAGTAATCATAACTTGCCACAAGTCTGTCAAAGCAGAAGTCATTCCTCTTGTCATCTTGCCATATTTTTTTTTTTTTTTTTCATTTATATCTACACACGTTCTAGGTAGGCACAAAGTTGGCATATTGGGGCAAAGATAGAAAGCTGGCAGATAGTTCTTGTAATACTAAGAGTTGAAGATTGAATGATGTAGTTGCTAAGAAAAAAGTTTGCAAAGGGTCCAATTTTATCATGTAAACATATGCTCACACACAGTGTTAATTGCCAATATGTGTCAGTGTTCCTCCTTGGTGCTGTTAAGACTTAATGTGGGAAGCATGGCACAAAATGTGTAGGGGGGCGACAGGCAGACTGCTGTTTGAACTGTTGCCAACACAGATGTAACGAAGATTTTTATCACATTAGGTTAAGAGCATCACATTTTAGTGATAAGGATGATTGTATACCGTACTTAACACAAAACGTATCATAGTAACAGCAGACACAAGGACTAGCAGGATCAGTGTATTGATTTGCCAATTTTCACAACCTGACTTCAGGTTTTAGGACACCGCACAAGAGATTAATATTATAACTGTGAGACGAGAATTTTTGTTCTGGAGGAGAGATTTACCCATATAATATAGGTTTAAGTCTGAAGATTATTACCTGTTGGAACGAGTTGTGAACATTTGCCTGATTGGTGATCTTCCCAAATGGCTTACATACAGGAGTCCCAGAAACAGGCCTCATTGTTTACTCTTCCTGATAGGTCTTAAGGATTGGCAAGTAATAGTGTGTGTGTACATTCAGTTGGTGATATTTATTATTGTTAGCAGAGTATATTTGTAATGTCTGTACAATGCTGTCTATCTTTGTATATCCAGAACTTGTCTTTGTAGTCTAGAGGTTGTCTGTAGGTCTTTGTTATTCACAATCTCTCTATAGAGTGCCATATACTGTAATAGGACTTACACCCATACCAGCTAAGTAAGGTTTTTTCTTCCGTTTTATTCATTATGTGTAGCGTGTACAGTATGTCAGTTTAACTATTTCACTGTTTTGGGGTAACTGTAGTTCCTGTGCTGTAGTATGTTCTCCTCCCATGAGTGTGTTTTCCATGTGTTGCTCTGAACAATTCCTGAAATATATCATAACTTGTAGTCTTCATTAAAAACTATCAAGCTGCCAGAAGTTGGTGACAGTCATGAAAAAGAAAAAGCTCTGGAAACTGCAGGTCAGTTTTACTCCAGTTGTTAGTGTCATTTGTGCTTACAGCAGCTGTGGTGAATGGAAGGAGGTCCTCTCATTCCCTTAATATATGGTATCTGAAATGCCCCGCTCCCTCTCCCCCCCCCCCCCCCCCCTCCTTTGCCAAAAAAGTTGATATATTAATTTAAGAGTGTGTCCATTTTAAGACAACTTATTATATATCTACGCAATGCGTAAATATCCGAAAGACTTACATTGTGTGAAAGATAGACATAAAGAATCAAGTTGCAAGTATTAAGTTTGCATGGCAGTGTTGGAACAACTTGATAAAGCATGGGCAATTATGGATCTTGGAGTAGAATGGTTTAAGTACAGTATATGAATGTCCAGCCATCTGCTTCATGTACAAGTTGTATCATGGTGTTGGGGGTCTCATAGAGGCAGGCAAGAGCTGGTTCTTCAGTTTAATAATCTCACCTGTATTGTATTTTGATAAGTTTCTCTTTTCTGTTATTAAATCTTGTTATTTAACTAGCTGTAGAAAGTTAAAGTATACAGTATTCCACAACAGGATGCAAGTTGATCATATTTACCACTATATATAGGGGTTGGGCTTTCTGTGTCAAACTTATGTTGTTGTGTTTGTTTTAATCCCAAATCTAGTCAAAGACTGCTTGTGGGATGATGGATTTGAACTCTTAAATGTATCATTTCTGACCATTTCCATAAACTGTCAGTCTCAGATTAGCACTTTAAACTGAGTGTAGTGTGTCAATAATGTCAGTGGCAAAACTGTTGGTACTTTTGAGTACTTAATTTACTTGAACAATATTTTGTTTAAAATAGATGGCCATGATGTATGGGCTACTTCTGGAGCTGTCGGGTGTCATGGTTCTCTCGTTCCTAATTTTTCCTTGATCATAATTAAGCCAGCATTAGAGTCTTGCACATGTTCTTTGTGTTGTTTTCTAGGCTCAAACTTACTTTATTTTATTATTATATACAGTATAAGGAATGGAAGAAGTCCCAAGTAGTGAGTGGTGTTGACCATTGTCTTTCTGTATTTTGGTGCAGTTTTTGTATTTATTTTTTATTTTTTTTACTCAAGTATTCCACTCTAAGCCATTGCATCTTGTCTAGTATCTTAAGCAATCTGATGAAGTTGTAGATGCTGTAACCTTGCTGTTCATCAGTGTCTTTGTTGATGAATGCTGATGTGTTGCTTTCCCTGGGTGACACCACTTGGTACAGTAATGTAAGCGTTAGTTGATGGAGGTCCTTGTGAGAAGGAGACAGCTGTGATATATTGAGATTTTTCCTAGCTAACTAGAACCCTGTCCAGAAATAGCTGAGTTGTTATACCAAGACAGTATGTAATTAATATACTAGAGCAGTTTTGTATGATTTAAGAAGCCTATGGCAGGGATATATATTGTCATTTATCTGATCAACAGTTTATAGCCTCACAAGTCTGGTTAGTTTGTTTTATTTATTTTGTACATATGTGTGTTTGGATGCCATAAATGTTTCTTAATACATATGATGACATATTCCCATAAGCTGTTATCAGAGCAGAGGTCAAGTGTGTGAATAACAGTGGTTGCCATAACCCTACCAATTCCTTACTACCTCGTTATAAGTGCTTCATGTATTTTATTCTCACATTTCTCCTTGTTGTCATGGTCAATTACTTGCTGAGTCGAGGTATCTGTCACCTGTTTATGGACATGGTTGCTGGAATTATATCAACAATGACATTTTATATTTAAATACAAAAATGTCAAGATTTGGAGTTTCTCTATCCCAGTATGTTAACGGTCCCCTCTTTACAAAGACCTCTACCAAGTAAGAGTCTTTCTTATGATGCTGTGTATAGTAAGTTACTGCTCAGTACCAAGAGCAAGTGAAAATCTTTTGAAAAGAAATACTTATGATATACTGAAACAAAAGCAAATGATTGTAACAATTGGATGCATTTGTATCAAAAAATGGGCCTAGGTGATATGATCACCATCCATCCACGAGCAATACGTGCTGTCTGTCGGCAGTTAATTTACTTAGGTTGTTCAAGCAATATCTTTCTAAAAGATAGTTGTAGTAACACACATGATAAGAATCACCATTGTGTAAGTTTGTACACTGGCTAGGCAGATGAGGAAATTTGTTTTTGCTCATGAGTCCAGACAGTTTGACAGCCTTTGTGCTGCTTATTTTAGTATAATAATTGTCCACCTTTTGAAGGGATTATACAGTACTTAAAATTCTATATCACTGTTTGCCTGCAATCTTGACCACGAGTTTTGGTATTATTTCAGTCATTATATTTTAAGTAATCCACTGTGTCTGGCCTGTCTTGACACTTCATTCCTTACTTTTTCCCTTTGATCTTTGTCATTCTTAATGCATTCACTTTTCAATCCTACCATCTGCCTCATATTTCAGTGGTGTGTTCTGGACATTACACATTTCTTGACTACTGTACTCACATTTTTGTTATTAGTTACATCCAGTGAAGCTGTATCCTCTTTACAGTTCTCTCATATGATGATAAATTACTCGTTAAAGCATAAAATTCAGTCATCAGTTGGGAAAGTAGATTTAAAGAATAAATTCCACTTTACATCAGTCATTCTTATGTTTTGGCACAATATTTTTAGTCCTTTAGGATATCATTTGCACAGATAGATCTCAATGTGTCCTTAAAAGCTGAGAAAAATAATTGTCTTTTACTTCAATTATTTTTGGTAACTAAATTTGAAGTACTAAGAGCAGTGGTAATTTACCTGAAGAAAGTCACATGTAGAGGGGATGAGCATTGACAGGAAGAACAGTACAGTGCAGTAATGGTGAGACATTAGTGTACTGCAGACACCCTGTGCATATAAAAGAAATGACATCCCGAGTCTTTACTAAGTGCGAGTCAATAATTCTGAAGCTGGAATTAATATGAACAGAGAATAAAATACACTTAGACAAAGATTGGGTCTGACTGAGAAATCTAGATAAGACAGACTCATGATGCCAACAAACTGATATTGTGGAAGACATTGAGTACAGCACAAGAAATGGAGTTTGAGGTGATCAAGTGTGTGTGGCTGACCATGTTTGTAGGGAAGTAAGAGTACAGGAGTTATATTTTGGAGGTTCATGGTCAAAAGCTCACAGGAAAGGATTGGGTTAGGTGAGATTTTATTCTACCCTAATTTTGGACACCAGGAAGGAGGAATATAATAGTGTTGTGTTCATAGTCCCTTTGACAGGAGATTGAACAAGGCATAAGAGTACCTTGAAGAAAGACATTCAAAACAATATATGTTGATGTAGCCCTGAAACATGAATTAACTTTTAGTTGCAGAGATGTGTCCTTTTACAGTAGTTTTTATGTGACAATGAAACCTTTAACCTTTCAGTGGTAGCTAAAGCTTTCCTACTCCAGTTAACTTAAAATGTGAAGTGAATATCCTTTAGTAGTACAGTCAGTTCTGCTATAACGCGATAGTTGTGTTCTTGTAAAACATCGTGTTATAGAAATTCGCGTAATAGAAATAACAGGGTTTATGGAGAAAATAGGTTTAGGTGCAGATTACTGCTCGAAATCGAAAAAAATTTAGTAGTTAGTCTAACACAAAGGATAGTACAGTCTAAATAAATGTTACATTCATATCTAATAATGAAATCATACAGTAAATGTAACACTTTACCTTGAAAAAATATGAATATAACTTGATGGGGGAGAAGGGTGATTTTGAGGTAGATAACATCGAGCTTCTCTTCAAGGGTTATAGCCTTTCTTTTACGATCATCACTGGGAATGCGATCACCAGAACGCTTCTTGGTGATATTCTTTTTTACCATATTCACAGTTAATACCACAAAATTGGAGAAATAGTAAGCAAAAATCGCATTACAGCAAACAAGTGTTCGCGTTATACAAATATCGTTCCTCTATTCATAAATCGCGTTGTCAAAACACGCGTTATAGCAGAACTCACTGTAGAGATATTCACTTTTTCTGTGGCAGTATAGTCTTTAACCCCCCTCCACCTACACGTAAGCAGAAATGAAATGCAAGGAACATGAAACTTCCACTGATGATGGCTTCCATCTCAACAGTTAACTAACGATCTTAATGACAATGTTTAAGGGTTATATATTGGAAATAAGGTTTGTATGTACATTAGTTTATTGTGTAAGAGTTGCAAATGGTTGAAATATGATGGTGTTTTAATCGGAGGGATGTGTTTCTTATGTTAAGGAATGTAATGTTTTAACTTTATTTATTAAACAGATAAAAGTGGAAACTATTTAATGGTTAAGGAAAACATTACGTAAAAGAAGACTGAATTAAATACATAGCTGGTGGTGTGTTATGGTGTAGTAATAGCAGTTATCCAGTGTGCCACTACTAAACATGGCAGGATTTCTCTGGGTACTGCATGGTCGTCCTGTACAGTATTAATAATGGTCGTAATAAAGTATCAAAGAACTGATCAACTGCCCAAACAGTAAGTAAGCTGATAATAGGTGAAATGATAGGTAAATATAAATCTGGTGAGTGATAAATTTGGTTGCCATAAGTTCAGAAAAGAAGATTCAAATGCAGTTCAATCCTACAAAGTCATATAATGTCTTAAAAATTAATGTCTTTTGTTCAGTAACTAGATTGTCTCTATGAAAAAGACATTTATATAGAGAAAAAATATTTTTATAAGGAATCTAAAGTGCAGGGAATGGATTACAAGATAAATATATTGAAAATTTGGTACTACTATATTGTACCAACATAGGGATCACCTGAAGATTTGCCACCCCAGCTTATATCAACTCAAGATTAACTACCCTAATGCTGATCTTATCTATACTAACCTATCATAATAAGCAAAGCCTAACCTATCCTTATCTAGCACCCCCAGGTAGCATTAGGGTGTTTCGTCATCAGGTGAAATAAACTGGGGATACTGATCTTCAGGCAATGCCTTCTGGACATTGTCATCAATCAAAACTGGAATTATATTTTTCAAGTTAAAATTACAAGGAAACTTGAACTATGATTCGTCAAAAAATATATAATTTTCCTTTGTCGAGAGTCATCGCATTGCGTTGGTGATCTATAACTCAAAATCACTGCAAAGTGGCTACAGTACATTACCAGACTCATATGGAGATAATGAAAGACTGACTAAGCTCTGTGTAATGTATGTGTATGTTTTTTCAGACAACATGGACTCCTGGGTTACTATAAAGGACTGTTCCCAAACCTCCTTAGAGTTGTCCCTGCGACGGCCCTCACCTTTGTTGTGTATGAGAAATCATCACATTTCCTGCTCAATTTACGGAAACCGGAGGAAACTAGTCAAGAGGAGACCAAGTCCACTTCATGATCTATGTTAGTAACTGTGAGTAACTCTCCTGTGTTGTGGAAGATTATACAAATTGTGTTGACTTATCATGCACAGTAGTGCGACGGTATTATAGGTATTCAGTCCAGTAGGGTAATTCAGTATTCAAATATGTTCACATGAGTACAATGAGTTAGTTTATTGTATGAGAAAACATTATATATTTCACAAATGCATATTTTACCTCACTACATCATATCATAAATAATGCTTTTGATTCCACTCATATATGCTGAAAAAGATATTAAGATATTTTTTCTTTTTCAGGAACAGCAACGGTGGCTTGTTATCATGTAAGATGTCAAGTTTACCAAAGGGAGCAACCAAGTTTTAAAAGGTTATTACACAAGCCTCAGTATAGTATATGATAAATAATTTTTTGTTGTGAAGTTAACAAGATAGGGGCCAGTCTCCAAGTTGTTGTAACTATGTCAGTAATAAAAATCAATATTATTATGCATGTCTGTCAACAATAGCAGCTATAAATGGTTCAGAAGACAAGCAGGAGGGTGTCAGGAGGAACTTGAGTACTTCCATAAAGGTTGTGATGGTGAGGTCTGGTTACTACTGATGCTTTGTGCTGCAGAAACGTGGATATTTATTTAGAAAAATCGTCACAAAATGTTACAATTGAATCACAATGAACATAGACCATGCAGGTATACAACCATCACACCTAGGCAGTGCATGGTTTAATTTACTCACGATAATTAGGGTCTGTCTTGAGAACAACACAAGTATTGAGACAAAGTGTCACTCACCAAAGTCCTCATAGACAGCACTCTATTTATTAGCATTATGTTGTCTCTGGGGAAGGCCTAGTGCTCCATGCCTCATTATTGTGGGCACATACTGTTCACGCATCCATATATAATGAATTACTGTAAAAGATTTAGTAGTTAAGTCATGAGGTATGATGATGGGTTGGTAATATTATATGGCTTATTCAGGTCACAGGTCATTATGTCCTACATGTACTCTATAGTAATGAGAGGATTTGGTTAATCTGAATTTAAAATGTGTTGACTTGTTAAACGAGTTGATGCAGTATATGGAGTTTGTCAACCCATAATCAATGGCTAAGAATTCCCCATTCTCTCCCCAATATGCTCAAAAATGAAACGCAAGAAACATGAAGCTACCTCTGTCCCTAAAGCGAATTTCCATCAATGATAGCCAATGTTTAAGGGTTCAGCATTAATACAATAAAACTGATTGAGAATAACTCCTCTAATAGTGAATGAAATTTGGATGTATGTATATATATATACTGTATATATATATATCTACTGTATATATATATATATATATATATATATATATATATATATATATATATATATATATATATATATATATATATATATATATATATATATATATATATATATATATATATATATATACAGTATTTATTTATTTTATCTTTAGTTGAACTCGTAGAAATACAACACTAGGTGGGCTGGACAATGGAGGATAGGATGTTGATGGGTTTCTGTTTATTTCTAATGGCAGATGATGTGAATGAACTAAAGCTAATTTAACCTATTAGAAATGTATTACAGGATTGTTAGGCTGAGTTAGGTTTAATTTGGTTGTTCGTGTCAGCTGCCCAGCACTCGCTAACAGAGCATAACGGAAACATGACCAACCACCCAAGAGCTAAGTAATTTTTCTGCAAGTCTCACCAAAAATAAAGAATGACTCCAAAGAACGTAAAAAGATAATTCATTACTAGGTGATTTTTTTCTTTTTCTATCAAGTGCTTGTCTCTGGAGACAATAGATGCCAGATTTATAGAATTTTGCTATCCTTCTTTGATAATAATATGTTTAGTAGTGAATTTAGAGACTTAGTTGTTTGTGTTTGAAATTGTTTATTAGTTAGTTGTGTTTGAGTGGCTCAGTAGGATAGAAGGATGATGATGGTGTTGATGTTGTGTTGTCCATGTTAGTCTTGTGGTTCATAGAGTAACAATATTTCTCACTTTTATTTACTTTATTTCTCTGCTGCTATGTTTCACATTACCAGTATGGTTGGGATATTTTTATTTCTTAAACAATAGAAAATACAAGGAAAGGTCATTGATGTTATAATGTTATTACTGTACTTCACTTCAGTAACTAAAATCATTAAATATGTTACAAGATTAGTCATTACACTAATCCATTAATAATTACTGTATATTCTATGTGAAATACAACTGTGTGAAAGGTCAACATATTGTCAAATACAGGGTGTCTCAATGAAAATGTATAATGTACTTTATGCACTGCCATATAGATTTTCATAGCATCTGTGAGAATGATCGTACAGGTATTACAAGAGCAATATTTTCTTCGCTTGTTAATGTGCAAGATCTCAAATAATGCTATTCCAGACATCACACATTAACAGGTGAGGATAATGTTTCTTTTGTAATGTACAGTACTGTACAATCTTCCTCGTAATTGCCACAAAAATCTGTACGGTAGTGTGTATACATTTTGTGAGACACCCTGTATATTCTGCAAGTCTTCTCCATGCCAAAGATGGAAGATATACAATGCATTAAAACTGCTACCTAAAACTTCACACAACTTCACCAAAATCACTTTAGTCATTATCTTGCTGTAACTTTCATTCATCTTATGTTTAATGTAAGGTGTTCCTTCTCCTGTAGTCACTTATCAGCCTTGTATTCAGTGTTGGTAAGATACAATGAGATTAATTCAGTGCTAGATTGATGACTACAGATTCCAGGATATTTGAGCTGTATATAGGGAAAAATTGGTGTTCACATAGCATTAAATATATTCTCATTGTACAGTCACCCTACAAAAGTCATGTCTCCTCTCCTTCTGATTCACAAACCTTAAGACACAGACTCGTGAACCCGAATCATTTATGTACAGAATAATGCATGTGTCTACTGTTTCAGGTGCACGGGTCTGAATCTCAGGGTTTGGAGTTCAGGAGGACAGGTGACAGGACTTTTGTGGGTGACTGTACAAACATATCATTCATGTCATTACTGTAGTTTCTTTTACTATAGAATATTGAACTCTTGTAGATCAGGGCCCAAGTGTCTTAGTTTTATTTTGTTCATTTTATATAAGCTCCTGGTGGAAGTGGTCAATGTAATACCTGGAACCCTAATTTGTGTGGGAGTTATTTAGCTGCCAGACTTTATACAGTACAGTATGTGGGATATATGTACCTGTAGTGTATTTGATAATTTTGACTCATATATTATATTCTGTTGATGTTTAATAATGAATCTCATAAATTAGATCCACAATGAATTTGTATGAGCTGAAGATTAACACTCTTAGCTTGACTTAATCTAATCTAACCCAACCTGACCGAATCTACCTCCTCAAGCAGCATTTGGTTGTTTAAACATCTAGTGAAATAAGCTGGAGTATCTAATTTTCATCTGTCCATATGCTTTACTCTATCCTCTCAATTCAGTGTTACTTGTTTGGCCACCTTCATTTTTTTAGGAATGAACACGTGGTCTTGGTAAATGACATACAGTACAGTATTTGTAAATTTAGCATAGCTTGTTAATACCTGTACTGTAGTTTGATCTCTTGTCTTCAGAGTATACCTAGTCAAGTTACCATCGTGTTAGGTTACATGTGTTCAGTATGAGGTGTTTGGTAATAGAATCATTTTGTCTCTTAATTTCTACATCATAAACGTTGGGACTTTGTGCATCATCAACCAGACAGGCATATTTAGTCTTATGTGTTTATTTGGTTTATGTACTTTTATTATGCCAGATACTGTCATTTATTAAGTTGTTTTGATGTTCTCTGGAGTTTACAGAAGGGATGTGTTCCTGACAACTATTCATTAACGGAAAATCTGTAAATCAAAGCAGAGATTCCCATTGACTGCTACAGTATTTTACACTTACCTAATGGAATATCCCACCTGATGTATAAGTTCTCTCGGTCTCCACAGGTGTTGTCTGTAGGGTGCGGTGTACACAAAATTTCCCTGCTGCCTCCGTGCCCCCCAGTACATGATACCTGTACACTATGCACATTCAATGACCTCGAGATCCCCTCATAAACAACTTATAGCTCATACCACGACCTTCCCAGTCAATACCGGGAAATTCCACAAGGTTACCCTCACAATGACGTGCCAGCCTTCAGTATGGGGTGAACAGTTTTTCTTCCCTTACTCATTTTTTATTCTGTAGTAGCAATGGAAAGGTAGTTTAGTTCCAGCCATCTTTGTTTGGTTTACCTGATTTTGAACGTGTAGACTCAGTGTGATGTTACAGGAGTTGTTTAGTCCAGATGCCTTTGGTTGAGGTTTATTGTGCAATATTTTATTTATATTACTGTTAAGTATTATTCTTGAATATCATCAAGCTTTTAGGACAAGTTTATTCAAATTATCAATGCAATTTCACCAAAAACACAAACGATCAAAGATTATTCTTTCAAGTCTTTTTCACCTGATGATTATACACCCAAACATTAACCTAACTTAACCCTCCTAGGCATCATTAGGGAGTTCCATCATCAGGTGACATAAGCTGGGGTAATCTTCACATGATTCCATGTATTTTTGGATCACGTAAGATCTGTCATGTGACCACAGTAAGCAGAAAGTTGAAATTGTTCGCCCAGGCTGGTAATATACGAGTAACTCCTACAAGAGAGGTGTGCACGAGGTTGTCACCATACTGTACATGGAAAGACTGTTGTGCTGCATGGTAAGGCATAATGTTGCTGTCTGTATAATTGAGTTACTATAATCAGTTTCTCTTGATGAAATAAATGTACAAAGCAATAAATGGATTGATTGAAGCATTTATTTTTTAGCTGTTTTACCATCATCAAATTGTGGAGTAACTGTTGTCTTCATTCAGTTCTTTTGACTCTTTATTAGTTAAATAGGTAAATGTGTACATAATTGATAACCTCATTTATTGAATACCCAACATAGCCATGAACTCTTGTATTTTATGTCACTTTGTCTTTCTGTAATCCCTGGTATGGGTGATAGGAGGGAGAGAGAGGGGAAAATTATGGGGTGAAGGACTTGCTAAAATTAAGGGGGATGAACATGGTATAGTGATTTTTGAGGGTAGATAAGGTGCTGGTAGGTAGGTGATACTAGTAGATGTGGTGCTGGTAGGCTAAGTAGATAGATACTGTATTGAAGTCTTGCTGTGGATGCGATGATTCAAGAGCCCATACCTGTCCACACTAGTTAGCTGACCAGGGGTGAAAAATATACTGTAACCATAGAACACCTGTCTTACCTCAATATGAATGATGAGTGTCAGTAAATTCAGAGATGATGTCTGTGTGTGAGTTAATGCAACTGTTGTTTTTGCTAGAAAGGGATAACTTTTTGTTTGTATTTATTACCTTATAGGTATGGTAAAATATGTAACGCATTGTTTATTATCATACGGTATACTGTAGCTACTGTGTATTAGGTTAGGTTAGTAAGATGCTATTCATTTATAATTTTTATTTAGATTTGTCTACAAGATCATCTCTATATATCAACCAGTTTAAATTAAAACAAATTAATGGTAAAAATTATTGCTACTTCTCAAATTTCCCATTTTAACATGTCATTATGTAAGGACAGTCATGCTTATAGGGCCCACTTTTACATCATTTCATGTACTGTAGGCAAACATATAGCACAGAAAGGCAAGAGCACTGTGTGTTTCAAAGCTTACGGTCAAAATATACAGTGCTGTTGTTTTTCTGTGTGTTTACTCTGCCTACAGTACAGTACAGTATAACAGTAAATTAATAAATTGCAGTAAAAACAAATGACATTATGATTAGACTATGAAATTAATAACTTATACAGTAATAACAACTTGAGAATTAATAATATTCCTCTCTTAGTTACAATTTTTACAATTCATCTCAACACCTACACTCCCTAAGCAGTTTTATTATTACCTGTACAAGGTCAAAGTCATTCACAATACAGTACAGTAAACTCGTCTTAACCAAAAATTATAACATCGTTTCAAGCAACCTTTGATGACCATCATGTTGTAGAACTGTACATTGCACTGTACAATACAGTACCTGTACATAATTAAGCTTGTCCTTAATTGCCAGCCAATTTATATGGGGAATCTGGCCTCAGCAAGGAACTTACATCAGTGCACATCAGGGTTTTTTCTGTCACTACATTAGTCCTGTGTACACTAGCAGGATGCACCTTTGAGCTATGAAGTTGATTATAACTGTGAGAGGAATGTCTGGCTCTGTGAGTGTTCTACAGACTGAATTGTAAAACTCGAGGAGTTTAGGGGAAATTGAGACCTTGTCAGTACTGGGGGGTTGTGCTTGTTGAGGCAAACCAGGTGACTGCAGGAAAACATTTTGGGCAGGTTGTTTGTAAACATTGGAGATGTGAGGGCTTGGAGGACCCACCAAAACTCCTTGGTTATCAGACTGATGTGTTGGAGGAAGAGAAAACTGGTTGTTGGCATTGGACTGCTCAAAATTATGAGAGAATTCTGTGGGAGATGAAGGTTCCAACTTATTTATGGGAAAACTTTTCCTTAAATTCTTGGCAACTCTTGAACTATTAGGAACACTGAGATGTGAGGAGAAATCGTGAGCACTTCCCTCAGGGGGATTGTTGTATCTAACATTCTGGCCGATGATTCTGTGATGCCCTGAGAGGTCTCCGGCCAGAATGGGGGTTAAAGGACTGTGAAGAAGATCTTCGCCACTGCTAATTGGTTGGACTGGCATATTTTGCTCCTTTAGGAGTGAAATTTCATCTGATTGATGTGTTTTTGGTGCAGCATTTTTCTGATGACCGTCATTAGTTATTGCAGCAACTTGCTTTTGCTGAATTTCATCTGAGGTCTCACTCGACACCGATAGTCCTGAGTGTTCAGAGACACAATCCTCCGAGATAATACCTGGATATAATGAATCAGTGACTGGTCTAGTAGAGTCTTGAGTGTCCAACTCATCCTTTGTGTCAGTGATAGTCCTCAAATTGATTATTTTTTTAGTTTGATAATTTGGGATACATCTTTTCACATTGTTTTGTTTTCCATTAACTGTTCTCTCTGGCACTGTCATGGGGATAGACAGTTCACCGTGTTCATCTGGGCTTGGCATAGCCTGTTCATCTTGGTGTTTTATCAAGAACTTTTTCAGTAATGATAAAAGCTTGCCTGTGTTACCATCAGTCAATTCCTCCAGAAGATCTCTGGCTATTGGCATATGAGACAAACTCTCAACTTTCTTCTCTGCAGTCTTGAGAAGATATTCTTTGTTCTTGGTAATGTAGGTATAGATATTATCTGTCATTGCTCTAGAACTCTTAGAGTCTGGTATCATCAGTGAATTATATATGTATTCCAGGTCACTGGAAGGCCCAGCTACAGTCCGACTGTTCAAACTTGGTGTATATTTATCAATGAATTCCTTGGCATTTTGTGGAGTCAGAACCAAATAGCGGACATCCCTTCTACGTCGCCTTCCCAGAACACCAAGAAGTGGAGCCAGGACAGGTATAGCTATGGCTGTGGTTGTGCCAGCTGCCACTAGACATGCGACAAGTATGGAACATGCTTTACTCTTAATACATTGCTCAAGACCTTTTGTTTCTTCAGGCTCAGTGGGCGTACTACCAAAACGAATATTTATCGGTGGTGCAGGTGGCGATGCAGAGGGCTGTGGTTCATCTGACTGCATAAATGTATTGCTGTGTATGGCTGGGATGTAAGGAATATCATCATTTTCATCATTTACTGTAAGTTTCTTGGCTGGTGGCCACTGCTGTAACATCTGAGATTGCAACAAACTGGCAAGAATTAGGTCCTCATTGCTGATATTGTTTACTGGGTCACTTTGTTGCATTGGAGGTGGCACATTAGGCTGGTTTTCATAATGGTATTTCCTTTTCAAGAACTCAAGGTATACACTAAGGGCATGAATCTGATCAATTGTTGTCTGTGATCCCTGTTGACCCAGCGGAAGTGTTCCAGGATCCTGAAGAGGAGTATTTGGACCTGGCAACATCATCTGATGCTCAAACTGATTGACAAGTTTGTTATGGTTCAGTTGATTATTCTTCTCCAGCAGAGCATCTGCTTGGTCTTGATACACAGGTATTGTTGTCTGGATGTTTGGCGAGTCATTACCTGGGACAGGTGAAAAGAATGCATGGTTGGGAGTTCCCTCTGTGGTTAGGCTCACAGGAGTAGCAGATGGTGATATACTATGGGGTATTGTTGGTTCAGGGGAGTGGTGGTTGTGATCTACCTTGCTTTGAGAGTTCACAATCTTATAGTTATCATGTAAGTTATCACTGGAGATGCCTGACGTGGGGAGAGAAGAAGAATCACCCAAAGGATTATTGTCAGTGAAGTAATTCATATGGTCCAGCTCCCTGTTGCGTGCTTGTATCTGGTTCATGACAGCCTGATGGTGAGGCATGGCTGGAATTCCAGGAGGCAAACTTGACCTCCATTCTTGGAATTTCATTTGATTCCCATCATCCTGTGGTGCTTGGTACTGGGTAAGGTATTCTGTGGTTACCTCTGCTGGAGGCTTCCTAAAACTGCTGCCATTGTTTTGTGACATCACAAGAGCATTATGAATGTGCTTCTGAGGAGGGGTTTGTTGTAACTCTTCTTGGTTCATCAGGACAGTGAGAAATTGAAGATTTGTTAATATGTCAGCCATATCAGCTTTTCTCTCCTGGTGTGGTAAGCTAAGATTGTTTAACATGTGAACATTTATGGTATTTCCTGGAGGAAGTTTTGATGAGGCACCTGTGTCTGTCACTATAACTGAGGGCTGCCTGTGTGAGGTATCGTCAGCTGGTTGTTTTGTTGTAGAAAATTTGCCACTGGGATTGACTCTGGGAGGGTGTTGGTCACCAAGTTTCTGAGTATTCTGACTCACAATTCCTTGTGGTTGATGGCGAGGGTGACTTTGAGTATTAGGCAGACGTTGATAATTTGGATGATTCTGCGGGTTATGCTGGTTCTGGGAGTTCTGATCTTTCAGTAAAATTTGGGACTCTGGTTCTTTTTTACTACTGAGTAGAGCCAGTTCCTCAATTGTCATTAGTTTAGAATTAATTCTTATTGTTGGTTCCTTGTCATGCATGTGTGCCTGTGATGTTGAAGGAAGTGAATTTGAGGAAGGAGGCAGTTGGTGTGAGGGAGACTGTTGAAGCCCTACACTGGGGTTTGGGTTGAACTCCTGTGAGCCAGAGTGATAATGCGGATGGGTGGGTGCTGGGACTGGTGCTAGATGGTGATACTGACCTAGGATGTGCACCGCATTCCCATGGTTCAAGTACAATGGGTAAGAAGAACTCTCTATCAACTGCTTCAGGACACGTGTCTCTTCATGTGGTAATTGTTCCGGGACCTGAAAGTTTGCATTCCTCTGCATGTCAAGACACAGCTCTCTAGCCAGTGTGTTCGAACTATTTTCGCAGTTCAAGGAATTTCTCACACTCTTTATATACACATTGTTAGGCATGCTCAGAGGATTTACAGAAGCCGTCTCAATTGTGTCATTAACTTGTCCGTTTTCAGTATTGGTTGAGGGGATTCCAGGTGGAGGGAGAGCAGAGCCTTGGGTCTCGTGGCTGAATGTCACCACCACACACACCACCAACACATGGCTGGACAACATAATCTACCACTTCCTGCAATGATAACATATGATTAGTGTTGAATTAACTACGGGAGGTAGAATAAGCTAGTTATTACAACTTTAACAGGCATGAATGGATCATTAGTCACACTTTTGAATAATAGCATGATATGGAAATAAGCTTTTATAGGCGTTTTTACAGTATTTGATTCAGTTTAATGTTTACCATTGTTTATACAGTACCCGCCATGTCCTGTACAGTACATCATGATGATGGACCAATGTAAAGTTCTATGATGATTTCACTGAACAGTGAATACTGTATAATTGTATATATCACGTGAATGGCATGAGTGATATATATATATATATATATATATATATATATATATATATATATATATATATATAAAACAGACTGATTGTTCGAACGGTTAGTTCGCTTATAAATTGGTGAAATAATAAATAAAAAAAGTTGACATCATACTTGAAGGTCAACAGAGCATGACCATCATCGCTTAGAACTCATCAAGAAACAAGTACTGTAGTCACTAAATAAAGACTATGAGGAATTAAATCTGTCAACAGAAGATTCCTTTAAGAACTGGGTCAGGTGTGGCACTGTACCCTACCTTACTGAGGGTCACGTGAACTGAAGATTAGGCAGTTCAGCTTATTTCACCTAAGGTTTAACCACCCTAACGTACCTTAACCTAACTAACCTATCTTAACCAAACTCACTCTAAGCCCCCTCCCTTAACTTAACCGAACATTAAACCCCCTCAGGTATCATTGTAACATTGTACAGTATTGCTCTATCTTCTTCGCCACTTTAGTTTACTTGCCGGACAATCTTGTTCTCTGTTAAACACTACTGACGAGTCTATTCTAATATGACCTCAGAGTCGGTACTGTCACATCATTATCTGGCAGGTTATTCCAGGAGTTAACAACTTTTACTTTAAAGAAGTTCTCTCTGGTCGTTTGGTGTACTGATAAATTCTTTAACTTGGGGCCGTCATTTGCTTAATTTTAAGAATAAGAGGAGTTTTATGTCTGTACTGTAGTCTTTGTGTAATTTTGACTCATTTTTGTTTACTATGTGTTGTACGGTTTAAGTCAATAAACCAAATGCTTTTACGTCTGTAGTTAGAGAGAAAATGAACGAAACTATGAATCCGGATCTTAGAGAGGCCTTGTTGACGCTCCCGCCCACTTGCAGGCTGCAGCTGCCTGACTGTGTCTACTGTCACTTAATCACTTCATTCCTTCATGTCAAGTGAGGTAAGATACTCTCTACAGATGTTTATTGATTGGTGTATTATATACGGTAAACGAAACTTGTAATGATAAAATAAATATAGGAAAATTTGACCACGATCTAAGTTATGGACGAGTCCGATGAGGGAACACTGAATGGCTGGGTTGTGGACGAGGAATAGTGAGACACCGGAGAAGCTAAGTAAGTTACTGTATATATAATTCATGCCCCAGTAATGGCTGCTCCACCTTTACCCATGTACTGTACCTCACAGAAACAAAGAGAAAACGTGAATAATCAGAAATTGTGTATTTATATCGGGAACAACAATATCTTAGTGGTTGTTGGGAACCTGTACTTAGTTGCCCCGAAAATGAAAATTGTATTGTTATTTTTGTTTTTGTTTTTATATTTATTTAGGTAAACCGCCATGCAACTTAACATTTGGCCAGCATGTTCTTAGTGTTCGTATAACTAGTATAACAAAGGTAAACGGTAGGTTGGTTCAACCATGTATAACCCAAGAAATACATTTAAAGATTGCGAAGGGATACTTAGTTCACGGTCCTTCACTTCTTCTCAAGGAAGGTAGAGTACCTTCCTTGGTTCCGCTATTTGTCCGGCATTCGTTCTGATTGATTGAGTCTGATGGTCCAGATGATCCAGTTGTAACCATGGTCGATACCGTTTAGTTTTTTAAACCCCGATCCTATAAAAATAGGAGTGTGTCCGTCCGCACTGATCATTTATATATTAATAAGTCAAATAAAGAGATAGTTATTCAGTCGAATCGTCATACATAGGATCAGCATGTGTATAGGCAATGACATTGCCGCAATGCAGGTGTTACAGTATAAAAAAGTGCATACATACCGTGTACATACATTATTGATATATTGTACATACACATTGCAGATATATAAACAATGGTAAACACTCAGTCTATTCAAGCAAGTATGTCCAATAGTCGACATATACTTTATTTTCAATAAAGTCCTTTGCAAAACTATTTCCTCCCCGGCGGGGAATTGAACCCCGGTCTCCCGCGTGACAGGCGGGGATACTCACCACTATACTACCGAGGATGTATGAGTTATGAGGAGGGTTGAAATAAAAGATACTCAGCAGATTCAGATCAACATCTAATTTAACGTTTATAACCAACATTTATGCCCTCATGATTCCTCTTGAATTTGAAAATTTGGCAGGATTGAAGTTATACACTGGCCTCAATACTATTTGTAAGCCCAAGGCGGAAAAATAATGTACCTTCATAATGATTATGGTCCTAAGAAACATGACGAAAGCGACCACCTATGGCAAAACGTGTATTGTGGAGAAGTAATAATGTAATTAATACAGATAATAATGTCTGGTCACCGGGGTTGGAGGATGGAATTTTAGATGACCTAAATATACCATTAAATCTAATGAGATCTCGGTAAGTAGGGAGAAGCACGTGGGATTGTATCGAGTGAAAAACTGAAGAGAGATTTTGTCCCTCGGGATGATGTGAGCACCGGTACTTGGAACCTCAGGTAAAGACCTGAAGTGGACCATCTGACCGAGCAACACCTCCCCCAGGGTATCATCGTGTTTACTAAAAACTAGTCACTCGATCACAAAGCTCTTACTGTTTATTTGTCAAGCAATAATCCAGCAGGGACACGACGAATGTATCAAGAGGATGGGACAAATTCTTAAGAATTCGTATATCGACATTTAAAAAAAAAAGATATAAAACGCAGCTGACTGCCTTACTAGACCTAGACCTAAAAAATCCTCCAAATACCATCAATAATTGCGTTACTATTTTAACAAGATATGTCCACTAGTTATGAGTACTCACACTGGGAATATCGAGTCAGGTTGATGGCTAACCCTACAAAATCTGCCCTTATTGAATCTAATAAATAAATTGATACACTACCTCACGTTAACTAGACCTTAGTTGTGTCTTAGGACTTTATCACTTGGTAATATCCCAAAATGTTCAATAATTAATACTAATAATAAACGGCTTGTTGAAAAACACAACAGCCATATCCTGAAAATATGTAAATGACCTGATTGGTATATGCTGTAAATAACGTACAACACACACACGTATTATTGTTGGTGCCCTATTTTGTCTTCCAGACTCACCTTGTGTTTTAGGCTTCGGTATGATTATAAACCATGTATAATCTTATATAACTTAATTCTACCCTAACTTACTGTAGCTTAATCTAGTGTAACCCAACACAATATACTTAAACCAAACTACCGAACCAGAGTTAACATCACTCTACCCTTACTAAACCCAAATTAACCGAATTGATTTTAACCAAACATTGCATTCCATATAACCTATTTTTTTATAACCAAACCTTACATTTCTCGCTGTATTTTGTTCAGTGAGAAATTACTTGTGATAATTTTGGGTCACCCGAAGATTGGGCATCCTAGCTAATTAAACCTGAAAATTAACCACCCTAATTTTACCTTGGGTTCGCGTTATGTTGTTATAATCATTAAGTTATATGAATAAAATGTCTTAATCTTGAACGTGGTAGTATTTTTATTAGCGTGTAAGGTTTAGCATCAATGTCCGGGTGTTGAGTGAGGGTTGCTTATACAGGTCACACTACGCTGTAGGTTGTGAAACTCGGAGCAGCAGCAACGGGACAGCTCCCCAGAGGCCTTAAAGACCTGCTCACCCGCAACTCCCAGCAACCATACCGGTACACACTCGTCTTGCCTTAAGATCACAAACTATTTCATCTGCCAGGTGATTTTCTCCCTTATGAACTACCCGAGTTAACGCTATCCTCCTACAAATTTGGGGGGATATTGAAGTTAGTTACAGTTTTCGTTAGTGTGAGGTGCTTCATTCACTAGTAGTATAAAGTGGCCTGTTTAATCTAATCTAGTCTAATTCTACTACTTGGAGACTTAATTAAGTAAATCTTAAAAACGCAAATGCAGGTTCAGAAGTTTCATATCTGTACATTAAACACTGCAGTATTGTCGACCAATGTTATGAATAGGTCAATTTTCTACGCGAATGTTTATTATATTAATGTAATGACAAATTCACTATCCTCCACTTCCATGCCTTTTCCCCTCTCGTCACATACTTAAGCTACCAAAAGTCTCATCCCAGCTTATCCAAAACATTGAGCTTGGGTGTCCAATCAAGAGTTATTTCATTAACTTTGGTTGGTGCCTGTCAGGACTGGGCCCATTTCTCCTGAACCCGAACATAAGGGCGTGTAGCATCCATCTGTGGTGAATGTCTCAGTGTAGTTTAGTCATGATTTTTTTAACATTCACTTAACGTTGTAAAACTTAATCAAACTCATTGTACTTAACAAAAACTAACCCCGATCATCCTTAATCATAACCTAACTAAAACAGAACAATCTATGTGATCTTAACATAAAAAATTACCGAACATAACATATTCTACTTACTGTATACTGTACGAGTATTTGTAGAACAAAATCATTATATATCTTCCGTACAACAGTTGCGGCCGAAATATCCCGGACTTTTAGCAGTATCTGACCGGTGGTACTTTTCAATGTAAAGTTTATTAGAATAGTAACACGAAAAAATACTGTATAATGCAAAAAAATCACCCCCTCCTGTCAGATGTGAGAACGGTGCTTACCAGTGCTACTCTATACCACACATAACTGTGGTTCTGAGGTAGATTTCCAACTGGTTTGACTATTCTTAAGCGCCAGTCTACACAAACGGTCTTGTGGGTATCAGTTACTTGTAAAGTTTATTAATGGCTGCACTTGACACAGTAGATATATATTTATTTTTAAGTTTAATCGCTACACAAGGTCGGTGGTACAGCTTCTACATGCTTGACTCTCCCGGCTTTGCTCGGGTGTGAGAACGGCGTTGACCAATCCGACCTAATTTAACCTAACCTAACAGCCTAAACTAACCTAAAATAGTTTAACTGTATTTAACCTCACCTCAGTAACCTACCATAACCTAAACCAAGTAGCCTAATCTAACCTAACAATAACCAAACCTAATCCGACATAACCCATATTTAATTAAGATTCTACCTACAAAATATAACCGAATTTATAATTACCTTGCTACACCAGGTCACTGTAGGAGCCTCGTGTGTAGGGTTATTGAGTGGTTAGGTGTTCCAGTGGGCGTGCGTCTCTCGTCAGGCGCCCGCTCTCACTGCTGCTGCAACACTGAAGGAGCCGAACCGAGTCTACGGCCGGACTGCCCAATACCTTAATGGGTCTTTTTTATTTATTTGCGGGAGGTGTTTGGAGAGAAATTAGTTGATAAAGAGAAATTAGATGAGAGTAACTAGTTGAGATAGATTAGTTGATAGAAATTTAATAAGAGAGAGAAATTAGGAGAGAAAAGTTTATTAAAAGAAGCGACAACTTTCTATTATAATTTTAAGTATTTATTAGGATTTTTTTATTTACTCTATCTTACGATCTTAAATTTCTTGTTAGTGAGCAGGGCATGAAAGGTGAGGGAAAAAACTGGGTAAAAACACGACGAACACTAATATCATGCTAATAGTGTGTACAGGACAAAAAAAAACAACTCGCATTTTTCCTTCTAGTGATGGCTGTTTTGTAAACCTTTGCCCAATATAATAATTTAAGGAGGCAAAAGTTACAGGATACTTTCATTGAAATCACAAGAGCGTACACGAAGTATGTCAGTATATAAAACGCCTTAAGAATATAAAATAGTTTCTGTAAAATATGGGACGGTACGTTTAAGAGAAAATTTTGTTTTCTTGGTTGTTTCTCTGGGTAACTCAAGCAATGTTTATTAAGCTTATCTTATTGATTAGTATTATGAGTGTCATCCCTTAACTGATCTTATATGTTCTTTAGATGAATTATGTTTCTTTCACGATAATAATGAGTTGTAATCTTTATTTTGACAGATATAGATACACAACCTGGACGACTACAGCCACTCTGAAACAGTGTTGTGACGGCACCGAGTGTGAGCTCTTTCAAGACACTGGAGCGGGTTCAGGTACATTCAGGAGCCAGTTCATGCCTAGTACTTGCCAACGGTGTGTAACAGAGACGTGGCCGCTCGTCCAAGCTACTAACGAGCCGATCAGTGGTGAAGAGGATAAAAGTAAGAAAAAAGTACGTGTTACGTTAGGTTAAGTGAGTTGTGTTAGGTTAGGCTAAGTGAGTTGTGTTAGGTTAGGCTGATTAAGTTAGGTTGGGTTGTGTATTTTTAGGTAGGATTTCACCGTACATCCGGGCCAGTAGACAGTCGCCAGTAGGGCCCAGGGACACTGTAGGTAGAACAAGAGAAGGCGTGGTACAACACTCGTAGGTAAACATTGATGTCGACAGTACATCCGCTCATTAACATTCCTCTACACTGTGTTACGTTAGTGTTGTGTTGACGGCTGTAGAATTAGTAGTAGCAGCTAGTGAGTGAGTGAGTTAGTTAGAAATAGTAGTGGTTATTAGTTAATTAGGAAGTGGTCTTGCATTTCTAAGAAGAATATTATGATTTTTTGACTGGTATTGGCTGTAACTTAGTAATATATGTATGGTTATAATATTAGTGATTATAATAAAACTACTATAGTTATCGATCATCTGGGTCCGCACACCAGGCTTTACCATCAGCCTCGAGTCCGCACCTATCAACGCTTGTCAGCACCTGTTGTATATCTCATAATGACTTCATCACCTCAGTATTTTGTATCATTATGTGTTCAGTATAGACCTACAGTATCCTAAGTAAGGATCAGCGGCCAGCTCACGTATTCCTGGTATTATTATTAAAGATTCTCAAACTTAGCCCACCAACCTTGCCTCTTCGTCGGTCACACAGTACTTGGCTACACTCACTGTTCCGCGTCGAGTATTATTTTATCACACACATATATACGTACATTCATTTAGATTTATCACACACACACACACGTTAGGTTCTATGGGCGTTAGTGGGCGGGTTTATTTAGGTATATGGGTGTGTGGCCAGCCTGTGTAAAGGTCACTTGGACTTGAGAATTAGGGGTGGAAGGACCACAGTAATTTTGCGGGTTATATTATTTCGTGTGTATGAAAGTTGTGTTGATAGAACTTGTTATTATTATTATTGTTATTATTATTATTATTATTATTATTATTATTACTATTATTGGATTCCTACAACTACATACATACACACACACTATGATATATCCATTATTACTCTCTACTGCACATAAGACGCACAAGTTAAGAAACTACAATAAATATCTACCCGTATCTATCTATCTATCCAATCTGTTTGTCTGTAATTGAAACCAGGAATCGATAAGTTACCCCTCTAGAACATTCCTTCACGCGCTAAATATATTCGTCACTGCAGTCACTAGAGGCGGGGATTAAGTTCACTGAACGCTAAAGGAAATGCTGACGTTCTTTACTGGGTGGAATAATGTGTCATGTCTCACTTAAATACTTTTTGAGTTCACTTATATTATAATAAGTAAAGGTGTTGTTTTTGTTTGTCATTTGAGAGAGAGAGAGGGGTAGGGAGGAGAGAGAGGGGTAGGGAGGAGAGATGGAGGGGGTAAGGGGAAGAGAGAGGGGGGTTAGGGAGAAGAAAGATAGGGAGAGAGATACCAAACAGGCTTAGAAAATTAATCCCATTAGAATTGATAGCAGAGTTTTTTTTATTTTTGGTTTAACAAATTTATTGGCAGAGCTTGTAGTACAGTTTGCCTATTCTGAGTAATTCAGTCAGGTCTTGACACTGAGGGTGGTATCACTTCTCACTGTCACGCAGGACAGAGGTTCATACACAAAGAAATACATCATATTCATTAACAACTATAAATGTATAGAGGTCAGATTCATATGGATAATGTCACTGTTCACTGCCATGCAGGACAGAGGTTCGTACACAAAGATTTGCATCATATTCATTGACAGTACATATACATATATGTAAACACACACACACACACATATACATACATATGCGTATATACATACACATATACATGTACACGTACATATACATGCACACACGCACACATACATACATATACGTCGGTCAGATTCATGTGGGTAATGTCACTTTTCACTGCCATACAGGACAGAGGTTCGTACACAAAGAATGCATCATATTCATTGACACTATATATAGGTCAGATTCATGTGGGTAATGCCACTGTTCACTGCCACGCAGGACAGAGGTTCGTACACAAAGAAGGAAATACATCACATTCACCAGCAGCATATATGGGTCAGTGGATCACATACATTGGAGTCATATTCTAGTTGAAGACTAATCAGTGTGGGCTAGCAAATTTGGGATAAACAGCAAGAATGTCCTCAAGCACACCTGATTCAATGAAGTAATTACATAGTTCAAGATACAGTAAGTCAGGTGGCCTGAAGTCTTTGACAGTGTCACATTCAATAATATAGTGTTCAAGTGTATGCTTTAAAGGTTTATCACAAAGTTTACATGCTGAGTGTTCCGGTATGGGTACAGCGTTACTAACTTGCCAGATGTGTCTGTATCCTAGCCTAATTCTGGCCACGACTACATCACATTGTCTGGTTCTGTCCTTATGCTGGCCATACCGGTACCTCTTGTTACAAAATTTGTCATATTTACTAATGCTACAACTGTCAGGTCTCTCTGCATTTCTCACTTCTTCTAGATCAGAGTTCATGATTCTGACTTGAATGTTTTTAATTACGGCATTGGACAGACCAAGGTCACGGTCAACATTTTCTTTCTTACACGCCTCATTGGCCAGTCTATCAGCACGGTCATGATACCTGATTCCAACATGGGACGGAATCCACACAAATTCGATACGAAAGTTGTTCTCATTGGCAGTTATCACATTCCTTTTAATATCACATGCAACTTTAGACATAGAACCTGACGGGCTGTTCATTGATTTCAAAGCACTTTGAGAGTCACAGAATATCACCCCACCTCCATTTTCTTTGAGGTAGTCTGTGGCTAAGTAGATTCCAGTTAGTTCAGTTTGTGTTGTGCTGGCCCAGTTGTTTAGCCTTTGTTTGTTTGACACTATCATCTCTTTTTCTTTATATATTACAATTGCACAGCCTGTTCTACCTGTGTTTGTCTGCACAGAACCATCAGTAAAAGCATAACATTCACTTGATTTAATACTCTCTATGTGTCTGTTAATAGTTTCTAGTGTGACACATCTCACCACATCGGTGTTTAACATTTGCTTACTACCAACAGGAGTGTAATTAATAGGAACTGATATGTCCAGCCAAGGAGGAATGGCATTAATAGGTTCGTCTGGGGTGATTGGGACATTCAGTTTCAGGAGATCTGCAACACTTTTATGAAGCCACGCCCCAAAGAGAGTCTTTTTTGAAAGGTTGGCGAGATGGTCGGGATTACTTAGATAGAACATCAACTCAGTTTGAGTTGTAGTTTGAGAACTATTGTTCTTCAAAACTTTGACACAAAACATGGTATTAAGTAGGGCTATCCTCTCAGATAGGGAGGGCAGTCCGAGCTCTTTCCTCATATTTACAATTCTGGTTGATTTTGGGCAACCTAGGATGATGCGCATGGCTTCATTTTGCACTACCTCAAGGCTGTTGAGTTGTTTAGGCGGAATAGTCACAAGATGGAGAGCATGATAGTCAACTACAGAACGAATGAAGTGAAGATAAAAAGTACGAGCATAGGTGATGTTAATTCCATAGCCCTTGCCAACAAGGGTTCTGAGGGGTTTAATGCGCTGCATTAGTTTGTCACGAAGGTTGCTGACAAAGTTTGCATCATTCACACAAATTCCAAGATATTTATAGGAGCTACATAGTTCCAAGGGCATGCTGTTAATGTTATAGTCAAGAGGCAGAGGGTGAGCAGGACGAGGATTGAGGACCCTCGTCTTGTCAACAGATATTATGAGACCGCATTCAACAGTTCTCCGAGCAAATACATCCAGCAAGGCTTGGAGCCTGAGTTTGGTTTGTGTCATAATGCAGATATCATCAGCATAGCATATTACGGCTTCGTTTGGTTGAACTGGAATGTCAGCAATAAGCTTGTGCATCAGTATATTAAAGAGCATAGGACTTAACACTCCTCCCTGAGGCGTGCCCAGCTCAAATGATCTCATTCTGGTACTTTTAACTCCCCTAAACAGAACACTGGCATACCTGTTGGACAGATAACCCTTTATCCATGTCAGGAGGTTACCTTGTATGCCAAAATTAGCTAGTTGCTCAAGTATAATGTCTCTATTAGCTACATCAAAGGCTGATTTAAGGTCTATGAAGGCTGTTTGTGTCTTATCTTTTGAGTGAACAAGATATTCTGCAAAGCATGTCTGTGTGCTACGCCCGGGCATGAACCCGTACAGATTAGGGGCGAGTTTGTCTTTGACTTGAAACATAAGACGGTTTAGAACAACTCTTTCAAGGACTTTACACATACAGGATGTAAGTGAAATTGGCCTGAAGTTTGGAGAATTAGCTTTAGGGATTGGAACTATGTTTCCATGAGTCCATGTCTTAGGCAGAATACCCTGTGTGAGGCTCATTTGATACAGGTCAAGCAGTGGATGGTTAGGGATCTCATTCAACAATCTCAGGGTGTTATAGGTTATGCCATCCTCACCAGGGGAGGATGACTCACCTTTCATTAGTGCTGTTGTTAGTTCGTGGTGCGTTATAGGAAACTGGTCGGTAAGGTCTGGTGAGGAACAGGCTATTTCAATATTGAAACCCCTATTAATGTGTGAGGTGTTAAGATATTGTTGTATGTCAGGAGGCAGGGAAGTGATTCGTGACACACTAGACCATTGGTCTAATAGCATGTCAGCATATTCTGCAGGGCTGTGATGAAGCTGGACTGGGGTGGGTGACTTGGTAATGGCTCTAATTTTCTTCCACATTTCTGCTAGAGTGGTTGTTCTATTAATCCCCTGTAAGAATTGTTCCCAATAGGTGTTTCTCACCTGACCTTTGAGTTCACGAAATTCTCTGTTAGCTTTGAGGAATGCCAAAAGGTTATCACTAGTTTTATTTTGCTTATAAGTGTTGGCAAGCTGTTTTACATTCTCTCCTTCTTTGGTGAGGATGGGGTCATGTGTCCACAGAGGTGGTTTAGTGCTGCCCCCCTTCCTCCTTGACTTAACCCAGGTGGTATAATATGTGGTAATGACATTTACAAGATCACAGCAAAATTCATCCACTGACCCAGGTGTATATCCAGCATACCATCTGTGGATGTAGGCCTTGAAGTGCAGTTTAAGATTATCTGGGATGTTAATTCTGAGCTTAGGATGGGGTTCACACTTGACATCAGCAACAGTGTATTCAGTAAGTATTGCATAATGATCACTGACAAGGTAGTCTGAGATGACCTTAGCCTTGACATTACTGTCTACTAGGTTATACCCAATCACATAATCAAGTCTGCCCCCCATCAGATGTGTCACTTTGTCTGTGTCGTATACAGTGATATTATGATTATTGATGTAATTCACGAACACCCTCCCATTAGAGTTACACTGGACATCACCGAGGACAGTGTGACGAGAGTTAAAGTCACCCATACACAGCATAGCATTGTTACCTGATGGCTTTGGTAACACGTCCGCTCGCAGTTCATTACACCGAACATAGATGTTATACAGCGAAAATTGACTGTTTGCTGTCTTTACTGTAAATTGTTGATAGTGAATACTTTCATCATTGTGAGTTTTAATCCATTTACAGACCAGACCATTCTTTACATATGTGAGCAGGCCACTTCCTGCTCCACTATTATATGCTGTAAACCCAGCTATCCTGGGTGCAACTTTCCTCTGGGTGCTGGACGTGTAAGGTTCTTGTAAGCCAATTACATCAATGTCAAAAACTTTAACAAACCATTGTAGATCATTAATTCTGCGATTAACACTCCGGATGTTCCATGAAATGAACCTAAGCGTTCGTGTTACTTTTCCCAGCTTGTGTTTAACGTAGAGAGTCGCACGCTGGCTTCATAGATCAGCCTGACCAATAAGCTGACCCTTCCAATTTCTGCACCTCTGGATTTCCTGATAATGTTCTTCACAGCCCTTATTCCAGTAGGATTTTTATACGCGGGTTGCTTCATCAGTCCCGCGAGTTCCTCCTCATTAAACAATGGAAAACTTACAGGGTCATGAACAGTCTGCAGACCTGGGACTATTGTAGAGACCACGCTGGCAGTCTGGAGCTCATTCTCCCCATTCATGCTACCATCACTATCGGTCTCGCTCTGGCTGCTCACCCTCAAGTTGGCATCATTATGAGAGGAGGCACTAGCTCCTTCAGAAGCTCCACTAACACTATCACTGTCATTGTTCACTGGTACACTTACTTGGCAGGCTTTAACCTGACCTGCATTGGCTAACGAAGGAGAGTCACTGTGCCTGTTGACTTCAGGTGGTGGAGGCGATCCGGCCGCATTGGCATCATTGAGTGGGACTGCTATTGTGGATGGAGGCGACCTCCCAGGACAACTGGGGTGCAAGGCCGTCACACCCTCCTCCCTGGACCTGGGACACTGCCCCCTGGGTGGGGAGGTGTCCCTGTTGATTTCAGGTGCTGGAGGCGACCCCGCAGTGTTGCTGTTGGCATCACTGAGTGGGACCGCTTTTGTTGGTGGAGGCGGGCTTCCAGGGCAACCTGGATGCCAGGCCGTCACACCCTCCTCCCTGCACCTGTAACACTGCCTCCTAGGTGGGGAGGTGTAGCTGTTGATTTCAGGTGCTGGAGGCGACCCCGCAGTGTTGCTGTTGGCATCACTGAGTGGGACCGCTATTGTGGGTGGAGGCGGGCTCCCAAGGCAACCTGGATGCCAGGCCGTCACACCCTTCTTCCTGCATCTGGCGCACTGCCACTCAGATGGGGAGTCCTGCTCTCTTCCGTCCTGAGAGGCACCTTCCTTGATGGGGCAGCTGCTTGTGCTATGCATTCCTGCGCAGTAGCCGCAGGTGGCTGGCTTGTGACAGTATTTCGCCACGTGATTGACCCCAAAGCAGTTGTAGCACACCACAGGGGGAGGAATCCACCGACTGATGTTACTAGGGGTGCCGTACGTGCTGCCAAAGAAGCTGTACTTCTCAGGAGGTGGTTCCTTCCTTTTCCAGACAATGATGATCCTACTAAGTTGTGCACCATCCTTATAAAGTCTCCTTGCACTGTGGACGCCCTGGAGTGACAGAGCTCTCTTGGGGGGAATACCCTTGGGGAATTGGGTGACAAGGTATTCCCTCATTTTTTGGGGTCGAACAGGTTCATCTCGCTTAATAAGGTGTATTGAACCGACCCTACCATCAATGAAGCGTTGGATAGCTTCTGTCTCCTCTCGGCCTACATAGACAAAACGAGGGGTGTTACCTGGCACGACAACATTCAGCTTAGCCATGCCATAATCCTTATTCAGGGCAGTCAACCAATTAATCTTCATCAAATTGGTTGCGTTCTCGGGGAAGGCAAGGCGCATGTACTTAGCCCGGGGAGCAATGGGAGGGGGGGGGATGCCCCTATTGGCTCTCCTCTGCTTCCTTCCCTTGGTCCTCATCTTGCGTTTCTGCTGCCGTGTCTGAAACTTCTGAAAGCCAGCTTCAGTGTCGCTATGACTGTCCTCTTCATTTTCTTCATCAAGGACATAGGCAGAGCGCCGCCCAGCGATGACTCCTGCCATGGTTAGATTTTAGATGGAATCTAGGCCATATACACTGGGGCACAGAGGCGACATGTAGGCCAGCGATGTCCTTGAGGCCTCCTGGGAGCGGAGGGAGTGTGGTGTCGGGGGGGGGGGGGGGGACTAAGGTAACAGGCGTATTCTCAGTTTATAAGCACTTTTATTACACTTCACTTGTTCTTAATAGTATCTCTGTTTTTCTGGTTAGATCCAGTATAAAAGTCAATTTTAGTTTCAATAGAACTACTGCCTGGCAGACCCACTCCCCAGTACTCAACCCACGACACGTTAGTTCAGGTGTAAGGTGTGGTGTAAGGTAACAGGTGCATTCTCAGTTTATAAGCACTTTTATTACACTTCACTTGTTCTTAATAGTAACTGTTTTTCTGACGGCACAACACCTCAGAAAATCCTCACTTGGTTCGTCGAGACCCTACATCAAGTGTCCGTTACTATGGTGGAGGTGGGGGTGGGGGCGACCGCATGGGCAGCACTCTCGGCCCCATAGGGGCGATAGTCTCGGGACCACCCCTGTCAAAGCAGGCCTACCGAGCCTCCTCATTATCCTACCACTCACTTGGAGAACGCCGGTGAACACACGGAATATTTACAATTTATGCCGTCGGGGATGAGCAGAAACCTTGGGTGGCAATGCTTAAGGCGACATCCGATATTCACGGACACATTGTCAAATTCCCGCTCCCACACAGGGAGTATGTCCCCACCAATAACACTTTAGATCCGAGAATATGTCTGGCCAGCCATGTTGACCTGACCTGACCTGACGCGCGACTGCGGATAGCAGAGTGAGATAGTCGCCTGTGTGTGCGCTTTAGTCTTTTGTTTATTAATATCTGACGTTATTGACCTGATCGATTGCTCATATATAAGTATTCTTGTATTTATTTATTCATATTTTATATTATTTTTAATTTTTTTTAAAGAATTTTTTTTAATCGTGTGTAAATGTTTAATATCTTAATTTACTTCATAATTTGTAACTTGATCAGGTGTCTCGTGTTTACATATGTCAAGTGTATATTTTGTTCTTGTTTATTCCTGTTGTTGTTTACTTTTCCTGTGGTTTATTAAAGGGTGTAAGATAGCGTTTATGGCCGTGTTCAGCTTGCGACATTTTGTAAGCATGTGGGCATGTGTAGAGGAGGAACCCGTGTCCGAATTCCTGCCTGCCATCTTTATACACTTTTTTGGTGACTAATCCCGCGAGGTAATGCTGTCAAGTATTCATGGTGAGTCGCCTTAATGTTTACGTCGTGAGGTAAGCTCTTGATATTCGCGGTAAATATGACAAATTACCAGCGATAAGCAATTAGAAGACGCCAGGTCAGTTGGATGTTTTGATACCTGGCTGGTTGTGTTGTGTGGGCAGCAAGGTGAACAAAAAAAGTCATTCGAAAATGTTTGCTAGTGTCTCAGGACCTTAGCAACAACCAATACAAACGAGGGAAAGCACAAACTCCGCCGTGATTGGTGGAACTGGCAACCCACGGACCCAACCTTGACAGGGCTCGTGCACTCAGACCTCACCATTCCTGGGCTGTTCAGTCGAGAGCGAGATGTGAGGGAGGAAGGATGTACGAGGCTCCCCCACATTATGGTGAAATACTGCGAATGACATAAGTGAAAAAAGAACATATAAATTGTGGTTTTACATATCTATTCACGGATGATAAATGTGGAGTAGAAACAAGGAGTGACGGTTGTTATATGAGGAGCTGTTTGACCGTCCGTGTCGAGTTTCTTGATATTTTTTTGAAGACGTGTGGGAGGCGGCGAGATGACCAGCTGACATCTGCTGCTGGACCACACTGCCCACACCCTCTCCTGGTGAGTGACACTTGCTATACCTCCCATACACCGGGGAGCAGTGACTAGAGGCACACCGGGTATGCCCCCTCCGCTGGGAATACTTACACCTCCCGGCCTGATACACAAGGCATCGTGGCGGTCACTGATGGATAATCTTAAAATGAATCAAGTCTTATTTTTACTTTATTTTGAAGATTGATAAATAAATTGACAAATAGAGTAAATAAATTAATACATTGATAGATGAATAGATACGTAATTTTTCAATTTATCATACAACTTTGGATTATCATTTACAAGGTGAATAAACATTGATAAACATTAAATCCAATAGTCTAAAAGTGAGAAAGAAACCTTAAACTATCCCTTGTGTTGTGGCGTACTGAATAGCTCGTTGGCTTGTCATTAATCATTTACCACACCAATTTTGTACCTATGTGAGGGCAGGTCATAGCGCCATCTGCTTGTTGACATACTTATGATGCAACCAGTACTGTATTCCACTGACCTACTTGATAATCATTTCTTAAGTAGTTTAGAGATTTATAAGTGAAGGGGAGTAATGTAAAGTAAGTGTAAGTTGTGGGAGTGATGATGTTGTTAGTGCAAAGTATGGATTAATTCACAGATGTGTTCTTACCACATTCTCACACACACGCCCACACTGCTGTCCCCCTACCCTCCCTCCTCCTCCCCTCTCTACTCCTACCCCCTCCCCTCCCGCGACCCACACTCACGCCCACCGCTCTACGCCTACGCCCATACAGTCGCCGCTTCCACCACTACCACAACTTTCTGCCAGTATACACAACTCCGGTTCATGGCAAGATACGAACTGTGCTGTGATTTTTTTTTTAAACAATTGTGGTAACTTCACAGTCACCAAGATTCCCAATTGATCGTAAGTTATTTTTTGTCAGTAATAATAATTGACTGACTGTGCAGGAATTTCGACATTTTGCGTACCTCTGTTTGTGTGTGTGTCCGGGTTAAGTGAACCGTTTAGATGCCTTCTCACATCTCCCGCGCGACTCAAATTTAACCTTTGGAGAAAACTGACTCTAGTACATGAACTGATTACATGAGGGAAAGAATTTATATTAAACCCTTTGAAAATCCGACCTATTTACATATCAGAAAAAGAGGGAATTTATCTTCTTTTAAAAATCCAACGTATATAATACATTTAGTAAGAGGAAAGTGTTAACGTAAGATCCCTTGAGAATTTAACTTACGAACCTTAGAGAATTGAATACTGTCGTAGCTGCAGTGAAGTGAAGAATTTAGCTTAGAAATTTCATGAGAGTTTTTGAGTAAGAAGGAAGTCAGTTGTCAGATCTCAACCGTTAAGATAATTATATACGTACTCTCTCTCTCTCTCTCGTATCTTTCTTTTTGTCTCTTTGTCATTCTGTTTCCATCTCATTATCTTTTTTATCCTTGTTTCCCATTCCCCCTTTCTCATCATTACGGTATATTTTTGTTTTTCTTTCTCTCTCTCTCTCTCTCTCTCTCTCTCTCTCTCTCTCTCTCTCTCTCTCTCTCTCTCTCTGTGGATGTTTTATAGTTGCTAATCTACAACAGTTAATCCCATAGCTGTAGAGAGAGAGAGGGACTGCCACCTAGCAATTTCCTGCAATTTGCGTCATGTTGCAGATCTTATCACTGATGCAGTAAATTACACGGATATTATAGGGGTGACTGGTGTTGAGGTAGGGGTGACTGGGAGGTGACTGTATAGAGGTAGCTAACTGGTATTAAAGTGGGGGTGACTGGGAGGGAAGGTGGTAAGTGTATAGTATGGGTGACTGATATTGAAGTGGAGACAAGCGTATCTAAGTGACTGAGAAGGGTTGACTGGGTGAGATTTAACTGTATTGGGGGTGAGTGGAGGGAGGGGAGGTATTATAGGTGTATTATTGCCCTCCCTGTTTAGTCGTCTGGAGATCATATCACATCTCTCTGTCTGTTGGTCTATTTTCTCTTCTTAACTCTCTCTCTCTCTCTCTCTCTCTCTCTCCATGGTGTGACCTTGAGGGAGAGGTACCTGAAGGAGAGGCAGCAGCTGTAGGTCTCCATCAGGTAGGTCACCAGGTGTTCTGTAACAACCTGTCAATCAGTGATACCTATCTTAATCAGGATCCTCCGTCACCCCTAACCCAACCAAACGCCAACCTAACCTAACGCCAACCTAACCTAACCAAACCAAACGCCAACCTAACCTAACCCAACCCTCTTATACAGTATATATAGAGGTAGAGAGTGAGGGAGGGGGAGTAGGGATGGATGGAGGGAGTGAGGGAGGGAAAGTAGGGATGGATGAAGGGAGTGAGGGAGGGGGGGGGGAAAGTAGGGATGGATGGAGGGAGTGAGGGAGGGGGAGTAGAGAGTGAGTCAGGTAGTTAATGGCTAGTGAAGGTCGAGATAAAGAGATACCTGTAATCTTGAGGAGCAGCAGGTGAGGGGGAGGGGGGGGGATGTATTACTGGTGGACGATCAGCTGGACATACCCTTCCCCCCCCCACTCTACCACTCCCTCCTACTCCCCCTCACCCTACCCCCTCACACCCCCCTCCTACTCCCCCTCACACCCCCCTCACCCGTCTAGCTCAGGTGTCGGTCAAGACAATAGAAGGTGGTGGCTGTCTTGTCCTTGTAGCTGTCTGTCTGTCTGTGTCATTGTTCATGTACTTGTCTGTGTGTTAGTCTTTGTTTTCCTTAGGTTAGGTTAGTAGTAGGGTAGGTTACGTTAGCTTTAGGTTAGATTAAGTTAGGTTAGACTCGGTTAGTGTAAGGGTGCCTAATCTTCAGGTGATCAAGTAAATAATCTAGTACACCTGGTCTATTCCCCGATTAACATTTTAACATTCCTTTACCTGTGCAATCACGTACTAGGACAGGTAAATCCAGGTGAGTGTTGTGGTGGTGGTGATAGGTTGAGGTGTGGCTAGCTTGGCTGTCCTTATTTCACCGTGTGGCTAGCTTGGCTGTCCTTATTTCACCGTGTGGTTGGGTTGGCTGTCCTTATTTCACCGTGTGGCTGGCTTGGCTGTCCTTATTTCACCGTGTGGCTGGCTTGGGTCATCACAGTAGTTGGTCAGGATAAATATCGCTATTTTCTGACGATATATTAGTGTTTTATTGTTAGTCAACATAAGAGTTATAGAAATATTAGTTGTTGTTTTGGGATATTGTTGTTGTTGTTTTTGCGAGATTGATGTCGTTTGTTGATGTTATTGTTGACACGACATGAAACAAGTGAGGTGCGCCAGGCGAGGGTAACACCAACGAGAGGCGAACTACTGCTGCTGCTTGTGCCGTATGCAAATTAATACGAGAGGCGAGTTTACAGTCTGCTTTGTTGAATATCTAATTAATGGCCGACCAGGTAAGTAGGTAGGTGGGTGGGTGGGTAGGTAGGTGGGTGGGTTGGTTGATAGGCAGGTAATTTACCTTTACAGTGATGTGTAAATGTGTCAGGTGTGGTGTGAGTCATTGTAAAGAGGCTTCAGGTGTGGAGGGTGTCATTGTAACGAGGCTTCAGGTGTGGAGGGAGTCACTGTAACGAGGCTTCAGGTGTGGAGGGAGTCACTGTAACGAGACTTTAGGTGTGGAGGGAGTCACTGTAACGAGGCTTCAGGTGTGGAGGGAGTCACTGTAACGAGACTTCAGGTGTGGAGGGAGTCATTGTAACGAGGCTTCAGGTGTGGAGGGAGTCACTGTAACGAGGCTTCAGGTGTGGAGGGAGTCACTGTAACGAGGGTGTGTTGTACCTGCCTGGGTTGTAAATGACCAGGTGTTGTGTGCGTGGACGACATTATTAACTACGGCCAGGTGTTATAACTACGGCCAGGTGTTGTAACTACGGCCAGGTGTTGTAACTACGGCCAGGTGTTATAGCTAAAGTTAACTACGGCCATGTGTAGTTACTACGGCCAGGTGTTATAGCTACGGCCAGGTGTTATAGCTACGGCCAGGTGTTGTATCTACGGCCAGGTGTTATAACTACGGCCAGGTGTTATAACTACGGCCAGGTGTTATAACTACGGCCAGGTGTTGTAACTACGGCCAGGTGTTGTAACTACGGCCAGGTGTTATAACTACGGTCAGGTGTTGTAACTACGGCCAGGTGTTGTAACTACGGCCAGGTGTTGTAACTACGGCCAGGTGTTATAACTACGGCCAGGTGTTGTAACTACGGCCAGGTGTTATAACTACGGTCAGGTGTTGTAACTACGGCCAGGTGTTGTAACTACGGCCAGGTGTTATAACTACGGCCAGGTGTTGTAACTACGGCCAGGTGTTATAGCTACGGCCAGGTGTTGTAACTACGGCCAGGTGTTATAGCTACGGCCAGGTGTTGTAACTACGGCCAGGTGTTATAGCTACGGCCAGGTGTTATAACTACGGCCAGGTGTTGTAACTACGGCCAGGTGTTGTAACTACGGCCAGGTGTTATAGCTACGGACATGAATTTTCTTTTGGTGATGAAGGCTGTTGGTAGTGGTGGTAGGCGTAGTAGCAGTAGTACTACACACACGTGTGTTTCTTGATATAGTGTAGTCTTATCATACTCTCTTATCTCTCTCTCTCTATCTCTATCTCTCTCTCTTATCTCTCTCTCTCTCTATCTCTCTCTTATCTCTCTCTCTCTCTCTCTCTCTCTCTCAGTAATTTACGGCAGCTGTTTGTCTGTCCGTATTTCCGTCTCACCTGAGTTTGTTTACGTAATTAAGTGACAGGTGTGTAGCGTATTTAATTGTTGTCGTTTATTTATTATACACGTACACCTACACACACACACACACACACGTACACCTACCCACACACACACACACACCATCGTGGGAAGAGGTTGTATTGTCAACTTTTTTGTTATTTCCAGGTTGTGATGGTGGCAGGTCGAGGCCATAAGTAAGTAACCCGGATATAATGTTGTTTGTTTTGTGTATGTGTTTACTGGACCCACTTACCTGTAGTATACAAGCTACAGGTAATAGTCACTGTTATCTTAGGATCACTACCACTACGAGACGAAGATAACACAACACAATGTTATCACTGTGTGTGTGTGTGTGTGTGATAAAAACCTATCCCAATGGCTTCAATTATGTGTGGAGCAGTAGGAGGGGGGGGGGGGTAAGGATGGTAGAAGGAGTAGGGAGGGAAGATGGGAGTGAGTGAGGATGAAAGGGAGTAAATCCTATACATCCTGGCCGCCCTGGGAGTCAGTAGGATGAGTCATGGTTGCTCTGAATAGGCTTATGGTAATGCAGAGAGAGAGAGAGAGGCATGGCAGACAAAGAGAGAGATGGACTGACGGACGAACAGAGAGAGAGAGGATTAATCACAATAACAACGGTTGACAAGCGTATCGAATAAAATAACAACACAAATCAGCTGATGGAAGTAAACAAAGTGTAATGGAGGGGTAGAGAACAGCTGATATATGTAAACACAGACAGGTGGAAGGAGGGAGGCGGTGGAGGGGTCGTGACGATACTCCGGACCCTCGTAGATTAACTTCCGGATTTCTCCACTAATTTTTGTGAACACTTTTACTCTGCTCACCTCCCCTCCATCTCCTCCTCACCCCAACTTTCCCCCTCCCTCTCTCTCACACCACTCATGAGCGGCACTTGTGTTGTGCAATAAGTGTCACAAGCCTAGAGACCCAGGTTCGTATCCCACTGACAGTAGCGGATTCTAAGAGGTTCGTTAGTGAAGTGAAATTGATTTACAGTATTTTTTATTCCGCCTGTGTCAATTTATACCTATGGCATCAGGTACAAGTTGATTAAAAAGTGATGCAGGTAACCATAACACCTGTACATATCCAGACAGGTAGACGTGGCAGGTAACATCGTCTGCCTCACCTGAGCTTCACCACAACAGAACGTCATAGCCAGGGGGAAGACACTAACGAGGGATTAACAGCGCCAGTACGAGTAATCAACAACGTCTGGTAATTACACCCGAACCGGTAGTGACTGGCTTGGGGGAAACTACGTCTGTCGAATGTTAGCCTCGTGTTGTGCCTGCAGTGGCGCTGAGGGGGGGGGGGGGTGGGTGGAGGGTGAACAGGACGGAAGCCCCCTGACAGGACGCTGCCGCTCTGGTGGAAGACTGTCTGACCTTCACCCTGCGAGACCTCCTGCAGCACTTACACCCCCCTCCTCCCTCACCCCCACCTCCCTCCCTCACCCCCACCTCCCTCCCTCACTATACACTCCCTCACCCAATACACGCTCCCCCCTCCCTCACCCACCTGATACACACTCACCCTTGACCCCCACCCGCCCCCCTCACCTCCACCCTTACAGCTCCCCGCCCCTTCTAACAAAAGTCGTGGGTGGAGATGAGGGAGGGCAAGAGGAAAAACGTTTGTAGTGTGAGGTGAGGAAGAGGGTGAGGTGAGGGAGTGAGGTGAGAGAGTGAGGTGAGGTGAGGAAGAGGGTGAGGTGAGGAAGAGGGTGAGGTGAGGGAGTGAGGTGAGAGAGTGAGGTGAGGTGAGGAAGAGGGTGAGGTGAGGAAGAGGGTGAGGTGAGGAAGAGGGTGAGGTGAGAGAGTGAGGTGAGGTGAGGAAGAGAGTGAGGTGAAGTGAGGGAAAGGGAGGTTGGAAATTGCACTAAGCCTTGTCACAAAATATATCCACATCTCTCTCTCTCTCTCTCTCTCTCTCTCTCTCTTCAGTTATACACTTTATTATTCAACTTTACCGTTGCAGTGGAGACAGAGACAGACAGCTTTAACAACATCAACCTAGAGAAGTCGACTTGTGAAAGAGACCTAGGGGTACTTGTAAGCCCGGACCTACGGCCTAGAAAACAGTGCGTTAATGTTCGAAATAAGGCAAACAGAGTATTGGGTTTTATATCTAGAAGTGTAAGTAACAAGAGTGCAGAGGTCTTATTGCAACTATATCTTGCGCTAGTCAGGCCGCACCTCGATTATGCGGTTCAGTTCTGGTGCCCCTATTATAGAATGGATATCAATTCACTAGAGTCGGTGCAGCGAAGAATGACAAAAATGATTCCGGGACTTACAAACCTTCCATATCAGGATAGGTTAAAGAAACTTAACTTGCATTCCCTAGAAAGACGAAGAGTGCGGGGAGATATGATAGAAGTATTTAGGTGGGTGAAAGGAATCAATAAAGGGGATATAGATAAAGTTCTCATAATATCCGAGCAGGATAGGTCTCGGAGCAACGGATTCAAGTTGGATAAGTTTAGGTTTAGGAGGGAGATAGGAAGAAACTGGTTCACAAATAGGGTGGTGGACGAGTGGAACAAGCTTAGCAACTTTGTAGTAAGTGCTGGAACGCTGGAAAGTTTTAAAAGGAGGCTGGATAGATTCATGGATGATAGAGAGTGGTAGTAACTCTCGCCAGGAGCTGCCATGCACAGGCCAACCGGCCTATTGCAGACTCCTTATTTTCTTATGAGAGAGAGAGAGAGAGTTCATAAAGGTTGGTTATAACATCACCAGTAAGGTCGCACCTGTGTCCTGACGTCATCTTTAAATACGGTCTTGTTGTGGGTGTTGTAGTGTGGGTGGAAGTGGATATGTATTTAGGGTGGGTGTGGGTGTGGGGAGGTGTGAGTGAGGGAGAGAGAGAGACAGACATAAATCACTACTGAGGAAGATGACTGCTTCAGCTATCTCTCCAGGAGGTTCAGAGGTCCACCTCGAGGGTTTTCATCTGTCCTTAGCTAACTTGAGGTCCACCTTGAAACTATCACTTGTTTGGTTATGGTCAACAGTGCTTGAAGGAGGAGTGCGGGGGAGGGGGGGCAGGGCGTGTGTGAGGGAGGGTCTCTCTCTCTCTCTCTCCCTCTGTCGTCACTGCTGGGATGAGAGAAAAAGAGAGAGGGAGGGTAGAAAAGAGAGAGAAAGGGATGGAGGGGAGAGAGAGAGAGGGTAGAGGGAGAGGGAGAGGGAGGGAGGGTAAAGGGAGAGGGAGGGTAGAGGGAGAGAGGTTAGAGGGAGGGGGAGGGAGGGTAGAGGGAGAGAGAGAGAGGGTAGAGGGAGGGGGAGGGAGGGAGGGTAGAGGGGGAGGGAGGGTAGAGGGAGAGAGAGGTTAGAGGGAGGGGGAGGGAGGGTAGAGAGAGAGGGGAGAGGGAGAGAGAGGTTGGTGAGTTGGATGAGTGTGTGTGCTATATAAGGTGGACTCCTCGTGTGGCCGGCCTGAGCTGTGCACCTTCACCCCTTGCCTGTCTGCCTGCTAACATACCCACACTCACATACCCAACCTAACCTAACCTAACATACCCACACTCACACACCCAACCTAACCTAACCTAACATACCCACACTCACACACCCAACCTAACCCAACCTAACCCAACCTAACCTAACCTAACATACCCACACTCACACACCCAACCTAACCCAACCTAACCTAACCCAACCTAACCTAACCATTGCTACAAGTGCCATCAGCAAATTTACTTATGTTGTTGTCTACGCCGATATCTATGTCGTTTGTGTATATAATAAATAATAATGGTCCAAGTACTGAGCCTTGGGGTACTCCACTAGTGACGTTATCCCAATCAGATTTAGTGCCATTAAGACTGACTCTTTCCTGTCCTGTAATCACGCCCTTATCTAGTTTAGAATATTACGTGCAGTATTGTGTCATCATCATCACCATCACCACCACCACCACTACTGTAGGTGCTCTGGTGTCTCCTTCGGGCGGGTCTTGCTATCCACGCTCCACTTCTCACGGCGCCTGTACTTGGGGTCTATGATTTCTCTGTAGTTTCGTAGTTAACTGTAGGTGGGAAAAAGCATTTACGTGAATTGTTGAATCTCTCTCTCTCTCTCTCTCTCTCTCTCTCTCTCTCTCTCTCTCTCTCTCTCTCTCTCTCTCTCTCTCTCTCTCTCTCTTTCAGTGTCTTTCTGTCCAAGGTGTCATATGTAAACATTTTCTCTGCCGTGTGTGTGTGTGTGTGTGTCGGTTAAGAGGCGTGTACACCGAGACTCTACTTCATTTGTACTCTAGCTGTGAGTACGTCTGATCTTATGTACTCTAGATATATGTCCGGTCTACGTACTCCAGCTTTAAGTACGTGTAGTCTTACATACTTCAGCTGTGGGTACATCTGGTCAACGTACTCTAGTCACGTGTACTTTAATTGTGAGTACGTGTGGTCTATGTACTCTTGGGGAGAAAGCTGAGTTGATGTCACAAGAGTTTAAAATTTCCATAGTTGTTGATGACACTCTACGTTGGCAACACTGACTGAGATTTGCCTTTTATTATTATTGTTATTATTATTATTATTATTATTATTATTATTATTATTATTATTGTTATTATTGTTATTATTATTTAATCTTTACCCATAATTCCTTAGCAAAAGACAACTTCAATAGCTGTTCCTGTGATATACTTTGAAAAAACAACTGATATCAATAGTGAAAAATAATACTCCAGGATATGATTGATAGAGTAAAATAAGAAATTGTGAAAATAATTGAGAGGTTGGTGTTGTGTGGTACAGCGCCTTTAGTGGTAGAAAGTAGCAGCACAATTCACCCGCCTGAGCTGCCGTCTCGTCCACACAGTCATCACTCAGTGTATGACTTTCCATTCTTTTTATTAAATTGCTGGATTAAATATTTTCCATTGTTTAAGGTTTAATTTAATGTTGATATATGAATTATTATAGCTGTGATATCTTTGCCAGAATATATCAAATAAAGAAATACAATAAGAGATGTTAAATATTTTCTTTGCTTTACGATTTCACACGATAACGTTATGTTGACTTTGAGCAAATAACTGTGTGTATTTTAAAACACTCACCGCCACACACTTCACCACCTGTTAGGAAGTAATATATCTCCTTAATGCTGTGAGTCTTGTGTTTTGGGAGGGACTTCAACGTGTATGAAAAAGTGATCCTGTAGGAATAGACGTCATCAAGTTTCCCGCGTGTTCCTTCCTCGTCACTGGGTTTGTTTACATGCCAACAGCTGACTCCGGGTGGTGGCTGGGGAGGGAGGGGAGGGGGTTATGTTTACAAGTCATTTAACCTAACAAACTGGATATTTCCACTTATTATTTTTTTTACAGTATTTTATTCAAGTTGATTAATAAAGAGTTTGATTATTCTTAAGGTTAACTAGAACGTGTTGATTAGTGCTTACGGGAAGGCCATGACACAGACACCGTCACCACCATTGCTTACCTTTCCTCTCCAAAACAACAGAGGTGTGAATTACCCAAGCTTTTATGTGACAAGTCTTAGACATTTAATTGTAATCGTGGGAGATAGGTGGATATAGTCATAGGAGATAGCCGTTGGAGATAGGTCACTACCATGTTCACACTACCAGTAAAACATGAGAGCGGCTACAGAGTCCTTCACCACATCATATTGGGAGACGTGTCCTGGGGGAGGGGGTGTTGGGCTGCCATGCTCAGTGTTTACCGTAATGCTAACCTAACACTGACCTACGCTAACCTAACCTAACCTAACACTAACCTAACCTAACCCCCAGGAAGCGCCAGGGTGTTTAATAATCAGGTGAAATAAGCTTGGGTGGCTAATCTTCAGGTGACCCGTAGTGTTGATGTTAGGATACCGATGACATTTTTGTTTGTTTGTCATTGTGTATATGTTTTTATATCTGTTTTTTGTTTGTATACCTGTAATGTTAATTGTTTGCATTTGTGTGTGTGTGTGTGTGTGTCATAACCTGTTTACCTGTCAGCCATAAATGAATACCTCACACCTTTCCCGTCTCCACCTGGCCACACCTGCCTCTGTCTATATGTATGTACAGCTGGCATGGTACCCCCTCCACACACCCTTCCCCCACCCCCCTTTAGTGTCATGTTTACCTCCT
>CAUDMG010003061.1:245000-342500 GCA_958450375.1 Homarus gammarus
TCTCTCTCTCTTTAAAGTTCGTGAACCTTGACCCAAGTTTGAGTCTATTTTCGACCCTCCCTCTTCCCCCTCCCTCCCCCCTCACAGGTAGGATGGCCTTATTACCCCCTCCCCCCCCCCAGACCTTCCGTTTACCTGCCTACCTGGTGAATGGTAATGTGGATCATTAGTGGACGAATACGGGTTTAATGTTCCCACACTCCCTGCCACATCCCATACCACACCCTTGTCTGGCCCTACCACACCCTTTACCACACCACACACTAACATGGGTGCCAGTTATCGTCCACTCTGTAAATAGATTACTGTTTAATACGTCTTTAATTAAACCTCTGTCTCTCTCTGTCTGTAGTGAGAGACAGTACAGGTATACAGACAATATACACAGACAGTACAGGTACACAGAGGTAAGGGGGTACAGACCACGATGCCACAAGCACCTTAGCGACACTACCTGGCACTACTCATATAACGTCACAAGGCACCTAACTAGGATATTGCTAGTAGTGATTCCTGCTACACCCCTCCCACACCTGCTACACCTCTCCCACACCTGCTACACCCCTCCCACACTTGCTACACCTCTCCCACACTTGCTACACCTCTTCCACACCTGCTACATCCCACCCACACCTGCTACACCTCTTCCACACCTCCTACACACCTGCTACACCTCTCCCACACCTGCTACACCCCTCCCACACTTGCTACACCTCTTCCACACCTGCTACATCCCACTCACACCTGCTACACCTCTTCCACACCTCCCACACCTGCTACACCTCTTCCACACCTCCCACACCTGCTACACACCTGCTACACCTCTCCCACACCTGCTACACCCCTCCCACACTTGCTACACCTCTTCCACACCTGCTACATCCCACTCACACCTGCTACACCTCTTCCACACCTCCCACACCTGCTACACACCTCCCACACCTCCCACACCCCTCCCACACCTGCTACACCTCTCACACACCTGCTACACCTCTCACACACCTGCTACACCTCTCCCACACCTGCTACGCCTCCCACATCTGCAAGGTTTTGGAAGTCTGCCTTCGGGTGTAAGATAAGAAACCGGCTTTTGTGGTGTAGGTGAGCGGCCGAGTGTGGTATGTACACACACACACACACACTACACCACACACACACACACACACACTACACAAGTTGGAGTACTGGTTGATATGAAGACCACTATGCCTGCATACATACATGCATACATACATACATGCATACATACATACATGCATGCATACATACATACTGTCCAATGTTGTTTTAATGTTAAGAGTAATGCCTAGAGGGGGAGTATTTGCTGTGGGCGGGTATGAGTGGGCGGATTGATGGGTGGGTGTGAGTGATTGGGTTGGTAGGCGTAAATGGGCGGGTGTGAATCGATAGGGGGGTAGGAGTGGGTGGGTGGATGGGCGTGGGCGGCCAATGTTGTCGTATAAACAATGTTGTTATGATGTGTTTCAGAGTGACGGGTTGAACAGCTGGTGGTGGTTGTGGTGGTAGTGGTTGTAGTAGTGGTGGTGGTAGTGGAGGTAGTGGTGGTGGTAGTGGAGGTGGTTGTGGTGGTAGTAGTGGTGGTGGTAGTGGTGGTGATTGTGGTGGTAGTGGTTGTAGTAGTGGTGGTGGTGGTAGTTGTGGTAGTGGTGGTGGTGGTAGTAGTTGTAGTGGTGGTTGTGGTGGTAGTAGTGCTGGTGGTAGTGGTTGTAGTTGTGGTGGTTGTGGTAGTTGTGGTGGTGGTGGTGGTAGTAGTTGTAGTGGTGGTTGTGGTGGTAGTAGTGCTGGTGGTAGTGGTTGTAGTAGTGGTGGTTGTGGTAGTTGTGGTGGTGGTGGTAGTAGTTGTAGTGTGTGTTTGTGTGTGGTTAATGTCGTGAGGGTGTGTGTTAATGTACCGTGTTAAGGTCGCTCGCTGGTTAAGGAGAGGTTAATGTGTTATGGGTCGTTTGTTTTTACGACCTGAAAGAGAGAGAGAGAGAGAGAGAGAGACCAAATATTGAATTATTCTTAACCTTCCACTCCTTCTCGTCTTCTCCTTTATCATTATCAACATTCTTCTCATTCTCTCTCACTTTCACTTCTCCTTGGACAATCTCTCTCTCTCTCTCTGTCATTCTTGGTCAGTCGTGAGAAGTGGGGGGTTGGGGGGGGGTGGTAGTTGTGGTAGTGGTGATGGTGGTAGGTTGTAGTAGTGGTAGTGGACGATTACACACACACACACGTCACGAAACAAGATAAAAATCAGTACTTCCGGCCACTTCACTCACCTGTGTCAATAGAGAAAGTGTGTGTGGGGTCTCTCTCTCTCTCTCTCTCTCTCTCTCTCTCTCTCTCTCTCTCTCTCTCTCTCACACACACGCCAGGTGGTGCTGAATGAAGCGTGGGTCAAAGGGTGTGGGCGTGAGGGTGTGGGCGGAGAAACCTGAACCCAAAGATAATGTCCCTACACACACACACACACACGCGCGCACTTACATACATACATACATATAATTAAATAAAAACTTAATAACAAAAATATTATTACTTTTACTACTACGAGTTTTGTGTTTACCTCCACCTCTTCCTCCTCTTCTCTTCCCCTTCTTCCTTCCTCCTCTCCTCTCCTCCTCTACTAAGACTAACTCATAAATCCTTACCTTATTATTTAACCTCATTGTGTTAGTGAGCGAGACGTGGCGGTAAAAACGACCAACATTCAACTCAAACCTCGCCATTATGTTCAGGAATTTGGTGCGGCATTGAAATTACTCATAAATATACACCGATTTCTTTGTTTTATTCGTAGATAATTTATATATAATTCATTTTAGGTGTAAGTCAGTTTATGTTAAGTTTGTTTGTCTCACAGGAACTTTCTGATATAAATTGTTTGTTTACATTAAAAATCATGTCCAGCCGTCCCACGCCCCGCCCACTCCTCGCCTACGTCACACCTACGTCACCCATGTATCTCATTCCTTGGCCTTGACACTGACTTCGTAGCACATGGCGTTGCTAAATTTAGTAATTTACATATTTGCGTTTCTAAATCTTGGAAGGTTATATTCTAGTTATTTAATTGTACTATTATCATTAGAATTTGTTTGATGAATACTTTTCTTGGTAGGTCTGGAAGGAAATATGTTTATCTTTGGAGAAACGAACACGCGTGGATAATGTGCCAGAGTCAAGACCAAAACAGAAACAGGGACGGCGGCGGCTTGTGAGTTAAGAGACGCATGACTGGTGGTGACAGCCATAATCCAGGGCTTTATACTCTGTTGAGATGAGAATTTGCGTCGAGGTGAAGGTGTTACAATGTGTCTTTGGCGCTTGTTATCATCACACATAATGGTTTCAACTCGTTTCCATGTCTTGGTTTGGTAGTCTAATGAAAGCCATCTTTAACTTATTGACTGATCAACCTGCTGAGAGATTTTATCCACATATTAAAGTTTTTTCTTCTGTAGTAATACATTCAAAGTTAATATTAGTTAAACTTACCTGAACTGATTTACCCTACCCTACCCTACCCTAGCTTACCCTACCCTACCCTACCCTAGCTTACCTTACCCTACCCTACCCTAACCAAACATCAATTCAATTTTATCCAATGAATAAATTTTGCCCCGACAACACTAGCCGTTCACACTCTCTGAAAGCTGTGAACGTTTCCTGTGAGCTGGTCTTACTCAAGGCTCGTTTTACTGCACTGTATTATGAGTCATTTACACCAACCTACTCAACAGTCTCACGGTGGGAGATATCTCATATAACAGGATGATATTTTACACGTAAGACCAAACTGTAGATGGTTTCACAAACTAACTTAAGTTAAATTTACCTTCTTGAACACAAGGGTGGATTAATTTAAACTAAGTCATGTTTACGTTAAGTAGTGTTAGCAAAGACGCATTACCTAGGCTATTTTTGACCCTCAGTTGCCCAGCGTAGTTCACCTGACGCAAATAACCAACGCTGCCAAAAAAATCATTGACAGGAGCGGTGGTGCCAGTGCTTGACAAGGGGAAGGGGGTGCCAGTCTAGTTGTCAGGGGGGGGGAAATGGTGCCACTCTGGTTGACATTGGGAGTGAGTGCCAATTTCTGGGTAACAGTATTCAACGTGTTCTAAAAATATTACACTGACGGGCGCTTGTTGTTTAGTGAGATACAGAGAGAGAGAGAGTATAGGGTTATCATGTATCGTGTTGCTCGGCTGTCTACTCTCAACAACTGGGTATATGACAGAGAAATACTATCCTAGCACCTCCTTTCCTTCTATTCCTTCCTCCTTTTTCCTCCTCCTTCCTGTTTTTCTTTCCTCCTCCTCTTCTCTCTCCTCTTCCTCCCCTTCTTATTTTCTTTTTCTCCTCTTTTGCTTCATATTCTTAATCTTCCTCCTCCTCCTCTTCTTCTTCCTACTCTTCCTCATCTTTTCCTTTCCTTTTTCCTCCTCCTCCTCTTCCCAGCAGAATCAGAGATGACTTAACCTAACCTACCCTACCTAGACCCGAGGGAAAGGAAGGTCACCTGTTAATTATGAGATCACGAGGTCAATAATGTCGCATATCACACACCTTTAATGAGGCAGGTAAGATGAGGCAGGTGGGTTCATGATGACACCTGTTGGTAATTGGTTGTTAGTGTTGCTCTATAAACCAGGGTCGTTGTATAGGCGTTTCCGTGTTGTGTATTGCTGGTGGTGTCTGATAATGTTTGTATGTTTTTTAAGCCATCGTGATGAGTTGTTTTTGTTATGTGATTAAGGATGAATTGGTAATGGTTGATATATTAATGGGTAAAACTAAGGGTAGGGGGGCCAGGGGAAGACACCATCTGGCGGTAGGATTGGTAAACGCACTCCTGAAATGTTTACAGTAGAGGGCTGTGGTCACCAAACCCCAGACATTTTCATTCTCGTCTAAGTAAACAAATAGTGAGATTGTGTGTTTTGACAACTTCATATTACAACCTAACCTAACCTAACCTAACCTAACCAAACCTAGCCTAACCTAACCTATGATGATTATACTGAATAAATAACTATATGTGGTTGTCTGTCTGTCTGTCTATCTGTTAATTTGTCTACCTGTTAATTTGTCTACCTGTTAATTTGTCTACCTGTTCGCTATATGTTTTTATGTATGTGTTGAATTAGTTTGAACTGGTTTGACGAGCTGAGTAAAAAAAATCTAATTCTCTCTCTCTCTCTCAGCAAGGGATCGGAAAATCTCTCTCTCGTCCTAGACTTTGTGAGCTATTTCTCTTATTCTAGACCCGTGTGAGCTAATTATGTGAGCTATTTCTCTCATTCTAGACCCGTGTGAGCTAATTATGTGAGCTATTTCTCTCATTCTAGACCCGTGTGAGCTAATTATGTGAGCTATTTCTACCCCTTGGTGTTCCCAGCTTTAGGTGTGTGGGTGTTTAGCATTCATAGGTTGATTTGTGAGCTGGTTCTTGGGGGGGTGGTAGTGGTGGTTGGGGGGAGCTGTCTTGGTACCAGTTTAATTTTACCTGTCACGTTACGTTATGACCTTATCCGTGACGTCATGACCTTATCCGTGACGTCATGAAATATTAAATAGACGTGTGAGTTGGCGCGTTATTTTTGTTTTTGTCGTCAGCTGTTTGTGTGACCCTCCCTGATGAACGGGCCAGTGTGTTTGTTGACTGTGGTTGTTATTGTGTTTGTTTACTGTTATTATTAATTTATTGTGATTTAATGTCATTGCTGGTAATTTACTATTATTTTGATGTGTCATTGTTATTTATTTATTATTTTTTTTAGTTTTAGGGATTACTTATTCATATTTAAATCCTAATTGGACAAAATCGCACCATTATCCCACCAGATTAGGTTAGATTAGGTTAAATCAAGTCAGGTCAGGTTAAATGACAAGTTAAATACACTATTAATATCCATTAGCTAAGGTATAGATTAATTTAACATCATAATAACGAACACCTTCACTCCAGCCCCTGTACGATATCTTCAACAAATTATCGTACGTCTATAAACAGCAACAACACTGAACTGAACACAAACGTCGAGAACCCGGTATATATAACATTACTTTATGACCTTTACTGTTCAGTTTGTTCAGTAAAATGCGACAATGAACGAGAGAAAGAATGCGGATTTAGTTACCGTATGTATTGGAGTGGTCAGGTTATCGTACTCAAGGGGTTAAGTTGTCGTACTCAAGGGGTTAAGTTATCGTACTCAAGGGGTTAAGTTATCATACTCAAGAGGTAAAGTTATCGTACCCAAGGGGTTAAATTATCGTACTCAAAAGGTTATCGTACTCGAGTGGCTAAGTTATCGTTCTCAAGAGGTTAAGTTATCGTCATCACGGAACTAAATCGTACTAAGGAAGTTATCTTAAAGTGTTATCATCACACTATGTGGAGGCTGTACACCGGTAGTGGATCACACACACACACTAGGTGGAGACTCATGGTGTTCATTAATATTCAGTGCAGGAGCGAGGTAGTAAAGGGAGGTCTGCTCACCTGTTTTTTGCAGAGAGACTGAGAGAAAGAATCCTGGCTAGTGTGGGTGTAACTCGTGATCTGTGTAAGGAGTCTACGTTATACATTGGTACCTGACGAATCATAAACTAGCAGGATCAAGGGTCTACACACACACACACACACACGGGTCCTCTGATGGTGTATGTTTGTTATGACACGCAGTAAATATTTTAATAGTTGTGTGTAGTGTAGTTAGTGACCCTCCTTGTGCTCTGCTGGGTGACCTTGGCTGTTGGAGCCCCTTCATGCACAACAACAACACCTATAACAACAATTCGTGTGATTATAGCAACAACAAAAAAACAATTGCAACAATCAATAATATTAATGATAACAAAAATAACAACAGCAACGCATCAACAAAAACATTAAATAACAACTAAGTCTTGAAGTATGGCGTAAGCAAACATAGACAGTTGGTTTAAGTCCTGCCAGATAATTTATTTCTTGTAAAATACTAAGTGCATAAATTCTTCCCTCTTCCTGTCGTAAAATCCACAGAGTATTGGTGGCATTTATCCAATTGGCATAGTTCAAGGCATCATTCTTCCCTCCATCTCTCCCCAGGTGTCTATAGTTTAAAGGAATTAATATTAAATACGAATAATGGAATCTTTATCAAACTGGGCATTGTTGACGTCCATTTGTGTGTGTGTGTGTGTGTGTGTGAGTGAGAGTGTGTGTGTGTGTGTGTGTGTGTGTGTGTGTGGCGGAAAGGGAAGATTTGATTACACTTTCTACACCTGAGCAGAATAATATGAAGCCATAATAAGGTTTCTCTGTGTGTTAGGGTGGGTCCTGAAATTTGAGCCCCCCCACAGCCCCTACGAAGACCCCATTCTCTATTATTCCAGTCATGTGTAGAAAGTTTGGACCGCCACATTCCTGCGTTTTGTCATGGGAGATGGGGGCTGGTCATGAATGTCGAGTGTAATTACTTTCCATTCATTAAGTTAAGGGGCGTCTACCACAATAGCCAACCCGTAGAACTGTGGTGGTGGGTCATTGTTTGGTATTTAGGGAAGTCTGCAGGAATAATATGACTCGCTTTTAGTAATTATGTCCCAGATATTGGTTAAAGTTTGATAGTTTAGTTATTTATTAAACAACTGTGTCTCGTCGGATATTAGTTTATTTTAGGAGGGAATATTTACTTTCTGCTCCGTAAAATGACTTAATGGACAGGTGGGGGTGGCAGGCAGGTGACGGGGTGACATCAACGGCCCATGAGTAATGAGAAGGAGCTGCCGAGTGTGGTCTGGTTGGATGGTTTTCATAAATATTATCTTTCCCAGGTGATGTAAGTTACTGTGTACATAAGGTAAAATATTCAGCTATGTTAAACCAGGTTCTGATAGTTTGATTCAGGTTCCATGTTTTGTACTGAACCTGAGTTTGGATTAACAAGGTGTGACTAGTTGTTATCCTAGTCATGCCAGGTGACCCAAGGTTACCGTAAGATGTAATTAAATGCTAAGCACACCACCTTTTGGGTTGAAGAAGAATACAGCTCTTATAATTAACAGGAATTTTGATGTTTTGGTGTTAAATCTGTTGTTGACTTGGTGTTACAGGTGAATCTTGAGTACGTATTGTGTTACCCGTGAGGAGGAAAGCCTTGCATCCCTAGACACATCATCTTCCAGGGGTTGAAAACTGAGAACATAGGCATTAGAATAATTTTTTAGATGGGACTTGTCGTACAGGATTGTCACATGGTATTTTAGTGTTATGGAGTGAGGGTGTGTGAGGTACTCCAGTAATAACGTGTCTACATTTGTGAACCTTTCATGACTAGGTACCTAGCTGTGGTAAACTGGAAATAGATATTGTAATACTATTTTTGTGGCTGTAGTACTTGTATACCTGTATTTGTTGTTCATAATATATTGTAGTTGGTGGCAAAGAAAGAAAAATGCCATTGAATATGTTTTAAGTATTAAGCAACCCACGGCCTGGATGCATTTGATGATTTTAAAAGAAATTACTGATTAATCTATCTTGCAATAGTGAACACTGAACACTGCCACTTTTGTGTACAGTATATAAACACAGTGGTTCAGTCCTGTTCATGTCAGATATATTTTAGTGATGTTTTAAATTACTGATGGTATTGAGACTGTCACCTACTATAGTAGTTTGCACATTATAGATATATTAATGTTTTACCTTCCTATGTCACCAGATTCACTTAATACAAACTATAATAAATATTGTTAATGAAAATCTCAAATAAAACTAAACAGTAGTAACAGGAAGAACAGCTGATAAAAAAGGGCCTCTGTGTGAGTCCATCAGAATGTTTCATTGTGATGCTTGTGCAGCTAAACATTAAAACTATGAGAGGGAATTGATGTGTGCAAGAGGTTAGTGTTATTTACAGTATAGTAGTGTACACTAATTGAAATGAAGCAATTTTATGTTGAAGCTGATTGTGTCGTTTCTCTCGCAGATGTTAAAGGCAAAAACCGACGTGAAGGTAGACCCAAACCAGCCACGATGAAGACCAACGCTGCAGAATACTTCAGTAGCCTGTCTCCGCTCAAAGGTAAGTCACACAGCCTGGATCATCTAGCTTTCTATAGTCATTTTATTTGACAACCCTAATTAATTAATAAATTCCTACTGTTTTTTAGGTTCATGTTTATTGCACATCCTAAAATATAATAATTATTTAGGGTTCTCCAATGACAAAATGATGCTGTATTGTGGTTTATCTTCTAGGACTGACCAACTTGTTTGGATATTTATGCAATAAGGTTTAGTAGTGGTCCGTAGTCTAGTTTTTCTTCTCCTCTAATTATCAAACCTTATTTAGATTCCCTTTTAGTAATGAAGAAGCCAACTATCAACACTTGTCATACATAAAGTGGAATAACGGTGTTGGGATTCATCAGATTGCACAAAGTGTTACTATTGTAATAAAATATCATGTTCTGGAACATCCTGTGTTTGTATGTTAATTAACTTTCACATGTAAATGATTTGTGGACAATAGCACAGTGTACAGTATGCAAGAGTAATTTTTAAGGCCATACATTGTAAATGTTTTTATTGTACTACCTTGTCTGTCTGGAGCAAGAAGTTTTAGATGAAAGATAACTTGGATTTTTTTATATATGAAATTTCTTGCAGGTTTCGTCTTACATTTTCCATCAGCATCAGAGTTCAGTATTCTAGTGTGTACATAGTGTTGCAGAATCTCAGTGTAACATTAGACTGCAGTAATCTTGATGAACTTAACTTCATAGAGGAACACAGGGAACAACTCACATGATGATGTGATGGATGATTTAATCTTTACAGCAGCAGGACAGTCACCTGGGAGCAGAGCGTACGAGGCCCACGTACAAAATGGCAGGTCCGGCAGGTGTCACTGCTGCCCCTACGGCTACCATATTGACCTCGACTTTGTGCGCTACTGTGAAATGCTCACACAGGTTTGTACCCGATGTTTACTTAATGTATCTCTATTTTCATCCATTTCTTCAGTTATTGTGTTTAGAAATGCTGAATTCAGTACTGTATGTTGGTAACAGTGTCTTCAATTGTTTGTAAGTGTTAAGATAACTATAATATGTTCATCATAATGTCCCAGAATATTACAGGTATAAAAGTGATGAAACAGGAAAAAAATTCAAAAGTTTGTTAATACAGTCCAGTACAGTACAGAATTATTATTTCACCAGGGCTCCAAGAACGACAACCCCACACTCCGGCAGCTGAAGAAAATGAAACGTGCTCGTCGGAGGCAGACCAAGTCCATGGAGGTGCTGCTTGGTCTGTCTCCGGGGAAAGAAAACGAGATTCCAGACCAGCAGCTTCCTCAGACTAAACTGGAAATTGTAAGTGTAAATTTTGTATCCCCTGAAGATTAGACGACCCAACTTATTTTACCTGATGAGTGAAGCAAATGTTCACATAACCTAACTTAGCTTACTGCCCCAGGTTAATATTCATGAATATTTTGTCTCGTGCAATTTTAAGTGTGTAAGCCATATTAAGTGAAGAAGAGAAAGATGTGATATTTTAAGAATTACTTTTCCAGATTGAGGAGCCAGTGAAAGTCGTTGATACCTTGAACAGAGATGTGTCGTCTATTGTACGACGAACTCAATCTCTGCGAGAGCGAACTCCACCTCCCCCTCCTCCCAGGCGATGCACAACTCCCATAATGTCTGGACCTCCTCCAGACGTTATCAACACAACAAACTCTAGTTCTGGGTTAAATAATAGCTCCACTTTGGATGCAAGTGAAGCTCTTCAGGTGAAGAATGTTATTAAGTTTGTTAAATAATGAAACAATAAAACTAGAGGAAGGACCATGTTGATATAATGACTTAATGGAGTAAAACACATATTCCTGTTAATGCATCATGGTAGAGGTAGACTCAGTACAGTACAGTACAGTGTGTGTCAAGTGTGCTAGTGGTGCCTGACATGGTGAGGTTGTCAAGTCACAGATCAGAAAATTTTATCCAGGGATCTGACAAACTTTGCAACATGGGAAGGTTTCAAGATCTTGCAGTGCCTTGATCACTGCATAGACTTGGTGATCATTTGCAAAGTTTTGGTAGAGAGAATAAGCCCTGTTGAAGCATACTGTAGTGGCCAGGGATGCTGTAGCTTTGAATACATTTTGTTAAAGTTGTCATATTAAAAAGTTACAGTGAATCAAACATCAAGAGAAAATTATATATAGTTTCAGGAGTAGGATTAGCTTTTTATGTTTTGTTCAGAATTATGTATTATCTGAAATTATAGCCGACTGTCTACATGATTGGGCTTACCATCTCTCTACTTACAGGAGGCAGTTATGGATTTTGAGGAAATGCTTGAAAACTCCCGTGAGAAACGTCTGGTCAAGGAAAAATCGGAGACCCTGCCACCCAACGTTCCTTCTCTAGACCTGTTACACCACACTCCTCCCCCCCACACTCACCCGACCAGCCCCAAGTCAGGGGTCGGGGTATCAAGATCACACTCTCTCCCCCGACAGTGTAAGTTATCCATTTTTTTTTTTAAGTAGAGAGATGATGGATTTGTCTTATGTTATGACGAGCAGTTTTTTATTTTATTTTTTTCATTTCTATCGTTTACAGGTATTGTCATTTGGGTTTCTATTTTTCTTTTCTTTTTAATATGATAAGAGATTTTGTTGTTTTGGCAAGTATTTGGTGATGTTATATTTTACAGATATATAATAATAAAACCAAAAGGAATCACTGCACAGTAGTTTTTGGAAAGACACATTAGGATTTTAACTTGTTTTCTTCACAAGGGACGGGTTAAGTGCATAATTTTCTTCACAAGGGACGGATTAAGTGCATAATTTTCTTCACAAGGGACGGATTAAGTGCATAATTTTCTTCACAAGGGACGGATTAAGTGCATAATTTTCTTCACAAGGGACGGATAAAGTGCATAATTTTCTTCACAAGGGACGGATTAAGTGCATAATTTTCTTCACAAGGGACTTATGGTCTGAACCTTTGTGTGCGTGTGAATTTACCGGTACAGTACAGTAATAACAGTAGGAACAACGGTAACTGTTAAGAAGGTTTGGTCGTAGGTGAAGGTTCCGGGCTCAGTCGTTTTAGTCACACAAGACACAATAAACCAAGGGGGATAGATGATTGATGTCCAGTATCCAATATTAGTGTTAACAGATAGTACATATATGATACACTCTGGATGAGACTTAGAGAGAGAGAGAGAGAGAGCACACACAAACTTTAGCTGTTTTTAAATAATTATAATGGTATGATAAACACATGTGAAGTCATTTTGTCTCTTGCCTTGTTCTTGCCTGGTGTTCCTCATGTTATCTATCAAGCTGTCAATGTTACTGCCTCATTCCCTCCCTCTAATCAGTAGCGCTCATTCACACCTTAAATTAGTTAGTTTTCTTTGTTATCTATGTTTCCTATCTACTTTTTTGTTATTTTTTCCTGAACTTTACCTGTGATTAGTTAAGCACGTTTCCTTTCCTCTCTCGGGTTTGGCATCTTAGTAGAGAGAATCTGACCTGGCTGTAGCAGATGGGGTATATAATGTGATGTAGATATTGAGTAAATACTGTAGTTATACACATCTTTGACGAGCAAGGGAAATGGTGATGATGGTGGTGATGATGGTAGTGATGATGGTGGTGATGATGGTAGTCCCTTACATTTATTCTGGACCTAGCTATTGCATGTGTTTATACTTTTGCTTTATGTAGTGTAATGTATTTGCTTATACATTAATGTACTGTATACTGTAGTTTAATGCTCTTATGTGCACTAAAATGTAGTTAATTGCACCTGTACCTTAGCACAGACAATGCACATGTACTTAGATATACTGTACCTAATGCACTTAAATGCACTAAAATGTAATTAATTGCACTAGTACTGCACATGCACCTAGATGTGGCTAATGTACATATATGCACTTAAATGTTGATCAATGCACTCATATTTTGCACTCTTAAGTCTACAAGCAGTTGAGGTTCTGTTCTGAGCTGTATACGGAGTTATATGTTGGCTTTTGTTACCGTAATGTGCTGTTGAGCCGCCACTGCTTGTGACCTATGTGTCTGTGTCTTATATTTCTGCTTTTTTTCCCACTCTCTCCTCTTCCTTTCTCCCTCCCTCCCTTCCTCCCCATCTCCTCACAACTCAACCCTGTGTTTTAATCCGCTCCTGTTCCCTTTTTGATCCCTTGTGTGTGTGTGTGTGATCCTATCCACTAATTCCTACACCTCTTGTTATTATGTGTCTTCCTCTCCGTTTTAATCCTTTTTCTTCATTTCCAAATCTCCTCTCCCCCTTGTTCTCATATCACTTATAATCCTCTGTTGTCATTTCCAACCCACTTGTTCTTATGTCATCTATAATCTGTCAATCCTCTTCTCTTATTCTTACATAATTTATAATCTCTCCGATCCTCTATTCTTATTCTCTTATCATTTATAATCTTCTTCTGTCTGATCCTCTTTTGTTTTCCCCCCATCTCTTTAATTCCCTTGTAATTCTTCTTTACTTGTGATGATGATGTTACTTATTGCCATTTTTCCTCATCATTATTTTAATTTTTATTATTGGGTTTTTTCTGTCACTCTCTATTTGTCTTTATTGTCAATGATTCTTTTTGTTCTTTTTCTATTTCATTATTTTTATTGTATTTGTTCATTATTCTCAATTCCTTTTGTGTCATGTTACTCTTATATACTATCCTTTTGCTTTGCTTTATCGTTACGCTTATACTATCCCTCTGCTTTGCTTTATCGTTACGCTTATACTATCCCTCTGCTTTGCTTTATCGTTACGCTTATACTATCCCTCTGCTTTGCTTTATCGTTACACTTATACTATCCCTCTGCTTTCTTTCATTCCTCTCCTTGGCGTCGACTGTTCCTGTGCCCGGCTGGTGTCATCACTCCAGGGTTTAACAGGTCTCTCTCCCCCCTGTCTTCCCCTACTACCTCCTCCTTAACCTCACCCACACACCACCCTTCCTACGGCACTGGTGAGGGCAGTACACAGATGGCAGTACTTAAGGTGTTGCGCCGTGGGTGGTCGAGAGCCGCGCCAGGTGGCCAGAAGCCTCACCGTACCTCCGAGAGTCCATGTGAGTCATACTATGGGTAGGATTTATTGCCTTTTTGCTTATATTACTTATGGTGTTTGTCAGTTTAATACCCGTTCAGACAGTTGCTCTCTTCACTGACTCTCAATGGCAGGTATCAGGCAGGTACAGGCTTCTGGATGTACCTGAATATTAAACTATTGAAGGAGTCAGAAGAGAAGTGATTCAAGAAGCATTAAGGACCAAAATTTTATTGCTTGTTATATTACATCTCAATTTAGGTTGAAGGCAGACCAGGTTCTTTTTCCCCCTCATAATTGTTACACATTTGCCTCTCAGCTGGGTTGTAGAGCTGAACTAGGGAGTCAGTATGGATGAACAGGTAATACATTGATCAGGAAACATATGACACCTGAGGCAAGGGTCCCAGTGTTGGTGTCTTCATCATTCATGGCTCTTCATTATTAGCGTGTCTTAATGTAGCACTTCCTCATTCTAACATTTAACAAATCTTTGAAGTTTGGAACCTCTATCATATAAGGTAAGTGAAGCAATGTGTTTTAAGCAATGTCCAGTTTCATGGGTATGTTGTTGGATGATACACTACTGTATAATACACTGTATGGTCATGCCAAAGAAGGTCACATATTTTGAGATGTAACTATAATTCCCTTTTTACATCTGGTAGATTATCATAGTACTGTACAGTATATCAGTTCATTGGATTTTGTCCATGGAATTCAGAGTTTTATGTTTTCCCAAAAAAAATTGTGTTTCAATAGGTAACTCCCTGTTCAGTCATCTTGGAATCACTGGTTCAAGTCAACATATTTTTACCAACAGTATAATAATGTAAAGAGTGGTACAGTTAATTGTAATATTCATTATAATTTGTATCATTCAGAAAAATGTACAAATGCCTTAGTCCAACATGTTGTTATCCCTGTTATTCTGTACTATTATTGTCATTGTGATCCTATGTTCAAACTAGAACTGTATGTGAGGTAAGAACTCCTCTTAATCAGTATCATATATATCTGTAATATATGTGTGATTTAACTATATATAAAGGTTTTCTCTTATTACCCCCACTACTTGCCACTTGATCACCACCACTGCATATAACAGCACCATGGACAGCACTGTGTTCAGGTATACATTGTTTGGTTACAGTGCCAGATGACTCTCCATTATTAGGCCGCCAGCGCACCAACTCCACCTCCTCCCTCTCCTCCATCTCCTCTGCCTCGGGGTACCCTGGTGTGGTGAGCCCCATGACCCCCGGTGCTACTGCTGGTGGAGGAGCTGTCTTCAACAATGGATATGGTCCTCCTGCTGGTGTGGGAATAATACAACAAGTAAGAACAACACTATTATTAACCATGATAGTCATGTTAACTTTACCATTACTGTAATTTAATGACTTTGAATGATTAATACTGTACTAACTAAGCCACTTATAATCTAGCTTTTGGTTTTACGCACTTACAGGTTGTTATTGAGTGTGTTAGAGGAAACCACATTTGTAATATATACAGTGTGTGGAAGTGACTGATAAGTAAAAAAAAATGTACTTAAAGACTTGTTAGTAGTAGAAATATTAATGATAAGTCTGGTGTGGCAGTTGAAGGTAATTTGATAAGTGTTTATAAAGTGAACGTTCCTCGTTTGTAAGTGAAATAAACCAGACTTAGGAATTAATTAGTTATACAGTAAATAGTTTATATGTTTTCCCCTCAGGCATAGATAACATTGAATTGTTGAATATATTTCCCGGCCAGAACAAGAATACCGTATAGAGTGATAAAAAAGAATATAGGACGGCTTATTATCTCTTGTAAAATGTATTCCATATTCTTTCATATATGTAGAAAACTATATAAATCACTGTTAAAGATTTAGTGTGTGGTAAGTAGGGAAATAAATCCTTATGGTTGTTTGGTCGTAGGAATACAGTACTGTTGGGTTGTGGGCAGAGTAGGAGAGTCACTCGGTCACACGGGACGATCGAGCTGCGCCGTGTAGGTGATGTTATGTCCCCGTGTGTAGCCGCTACGCTCCCGTGCAGGTTTACTGTTGCTTGAGAGTCTTCGATGCAGCTACTATTTATTTATTTATTTTTTAATCTGCTTAATTGCATCTTGTGTCGTACATTTGCCTCAATGTTTTGGTGCTTTGGGTGATGAGTGTCTCCATGTTAAGAATTTACACTAGTACAGTATACAGTCTAGTGGATCTTCTTTACTCCGGTCTAATACAGTACTGTGCTGCCAACTTGTTCCACATCCTCCTCCTTTGTCTCTTATATCTAGTTCCTGGTAAAGATATATTCCTTAGTCTCTTTACTCTGCTTTTGTCATCTCAGTTATCATGTTTTGTATCTGATTCTCATCTCCATGTGCTGCTTTATTCAGGTGTTCCTCTATTTCCCGGTTATTCTCTAGTGCTTTGTGTTTTATCTGTAGAAGAACATATCATACAAGCAGACAAATTAATTATGCTTAATCTCATGTATGCTGAGGTTAGTTATGCTTGGAGAGGTAATGTTTAAAATTAATGGCCGCCTCTTAATTAGTAAAAACTTGTGACCCAAAGTTAGCAGGAACAAAATTCACTCAGAGAAACATTGGTTACTTTTTTATTGGAAAACTTGATACATTATTATATTTTCATTTAACTTATTTTTACTATTAAACATTAAGTTGTGAGATAGTTTTGTTACCTACAGTAAAGACCAATTTTTTTGCACTGAATTCTGATTTATACATTATTATACAGTACAGTACTACAGTAGTTACATTACTGGAAAGCAGTCTGGGTAAAATAACTTAACACATTAAGTTTTCTGCAAGTCACATGTTTTCTCAGTTTCTTGGCTACACCTTTAAGAAGGCTTAAGTTAAAGGCTGAAATCTAATCTGAAAGGTTGAATACTATTTTTTCATCTTATTCCTTCTCTGGTTTCTCTCTCTCAGCCAATACAGCACAGTACAGTACAGCACAGTACAGCACAGTACAGTACAGTACTCTCACTCATGCCTGTACTCTAACTACACCTCTCACTGAAGCTTCCCCTTAAGCCATTTTTACCTCAGCTTAAATTCTCTCTTTTTTTGTATTCTCTCTTTCCCTTTGTATGTTCCTCCATTATTCTTTTCCCTTGCTGTTCGTCATAAGTTTTACCCCGTTCTTCACTTCCCAGTATCGTTATTTCCACCTTTATTATTATTGTTGTGTTTGTTCAGCTCAGAGGAACAGTTCCCAAATTAGCATTGTGTGCACATGGAAGGGAAAGCTCCAGTTGAGAGAAAGGAGGAGGATGGTGTTTGTGCTGTGTCAAACCCTTAGCAGAGCTGTGTTGATTGTAGTGTGATTATTTAGAATGGGTTTTCATAATTGCCAATAAACTAGCTATAACTGCCAGTCTGTAATGGTTTAACATTTTTTAGAGTGTGTGCGTGTTTGTGTCAAATGGCTTCTTAAGTCATAACCTCTAACACAAGGTTCATTTTAACAAGTTGTACAATTTGTTATGTACTCAAATCTGCTGTTGAGAATGATTAATGATAGGTTAACAGAACTGGTGAATATTATGTCATTATTCCAAACCGAGTCATGCTATCCTTGTGGCAGCCGTTAGAATGAGCCTTGGCCACGGTGAAGGGATAAAACCGTGTCCGCTGATTAACGCTTTTGCACCTCCTGCCGTCTAGCACATGATGCCCCGCCTCTCAGAGACTCTGGCTGCTCTCAACGCTGCCCGGGGCTGTTCTGTCATGCACCAGGACTTTGATACTATGAGTGTCACATCTGCCATGTCTGGAGTCAGCACCACCACACTCCAGGTATGACGGAGTAAGATAATGTGAGGGGGTCAGTAGTGTGTGTGTTGAGGTGCTCGAGGACCTCTTGACACATTTAGGATGTAATGATGTTGGACTTTGTTATGCTGGTTCGAATAATTGATTCACTGAGAGGATCGAACAACTACAGTTTTAAGATGTTATTTATTGTGTCAAGTAATGTCAAAGATAACTTAGTACCACCAGGTGTAAGGTGTCCAGTGACGGAAAAAGTGTTCCTTGAGCCATTTTCTTTCTCAGTCCATCCGTGACCAGATGGCCACAAGTCTGGCTCGACTGAAGGAACTGGAGGAGGAGGTGAAGACCATCCCCATGCTTCAGGTACGTGACTCTACATTACTGTCCTTTGTTAAATCTGGGAGCCTCTATAGACGCCCCAGTTATTGTTGCTACGTGTGTTTTAGTTATTTATGGTTCCTAAATATTGAAGCTCATTCCTGGTGTCATCAAGCAGTGGCACAAACTGAGGGACAGTTTCATTCTTGTTTTTAGAATTTTATTGGTACTGATAATTGACTGCCATTATTATGATTGGTGGAATTTGGTCAAGATATTTTATTTGTGGTACTTTTGTCCAACAATTATATGAAAAAAATGTAATGTTTTGATGGTTTAAACTTTAAAGGTATAAACTTACCATTTGGACCTTTTAGTCAATTAAATTTGAGAGATCTTGTGTAAATTGAGGGTTAATTATTACCTTAATAGTTTCTCCTATTTATACCGTGATTTACATTTACATTTGCGGAGGTTTTGACAAGGTTTATTCTGAGCCAGAAAATATAAAAAGTACCGTATGTGTTGCAGATAAAACTGAACGTACTGAAGGAGGAGAAGCGACTTTTGGTCCAGCAGCTTAAGTCAGGACGTAGAGGTGAAGACGCTGCCTTCTTGTTGCCTCCGAGTCTGGACGGTGACCTTACTGACTTGTCGGAGGATGAATTAGAGGGCAGGCTGGTCAGCTTGAGGAATGTCTACTCCTCAACACCTCGAGCACCGCGCAGACGTAGTGAATCACGTGAGTGGAAACTGCTTCAGGTGTCCGTGTAACCTAACCTGGCGTGGTGCTCCATCTTGAGGTATTTAGATGAATATTACCAGAGTCAGTGAGAGGAGAGACTAATACTGTACTGTGAGGACTCAGGATAAAAAATGAATTGGTATATTGCTGTGCTTAAGTTCTTATTTGATATTTTCCATTTCAGCGATGAGAGTCAACCTTGAAGAGTTTCGTTCTTACCGTCGTGCACGCCGGGGGTCAGTGTCGGAAGGCTCCGAGACAGAGTCAATTCGCTCGGTGGTTGAGGACACTCCACTCTTCATAAAGGAAGTTCAAGATCACATCACGGAGAGAAGACTGAGTCAGGAAACGTCGAGAGAGACGCAGACAGCTCATAGCCATGATGCATCATTGGAAAAGAGATTAATTCACAGTTTGCCGAATACTCCCACGGTTGTGCGAAAAAGTACAAGAGATGCAGCAACGAGCTGTCGAGTCTTAACCAGAGATATTGGAGTTTCTCACGTGGGTACTCGAACAAGAACGGTCGGACTGACGACTGATCGAGTGGATGTCGAGAGAAAAAAGGAAATTAAACCCAAACCCTGCATGCAGTGCTATGAGAGAAATCGCAAGACTTATGAAAGCAAAGGTACTGGGACACCATTAACATCACAGTCGGAGAAATTGAGAAAGCTTAGTATTAGCAGTGTGTCACTGGAGAGCGTAGAGCCGGATGATGTAGACCCCGAACACAGGGACCCATTAGAGAAGGAAGGCAGCCCCAAGAATACCTTCTTACAAAGACTAGGCAGAAAGTCAGCCATCATAAGCCGCCTCTCAGAGCCTCAGTTGGCTCCTCCGGTTCTCACATTTGACAACTCCACAAACACTGAAGTTATATACAGAAGAGAGAAGCTTGTCAACACCAGCTTAAGCATGAGTGACTTGTTTACTAAAGCTGAATTAAATGAACATTTAGCTATAGCCAAAACAGAATGGGAGACTACAAGAGAAAGACAGGATCTCCTCAGACGTTTAGCAGAGTCCAGCAAGCCTCTCACAGTAGACAAAGGTGCCCAGGTCACAATTAATGATCCAAGCTTCACCAAGACAAAGTTTCAGCCACTGTTACAAAGTGTTGGTGTTCTGGCTAAACCTTATATTGTGGATGTTGGTGTTGGAGCATCTAAAATTACTGACAGTTCATGTGAGAAATGTGCCAATGTTAGAACCCGATCTGTTGGTTCAGGAGAGGGGACCACTACGGGTCTCCTGTGTGATAAATGTGTGTACACTAAGACTAGATCTGTTGCAGTAGGTGATTACAGATTAAATGATAATTGGTGTGAAAAATGTTCATCAGTTCAAACTAGATCTGTAGGTTCTAGTAATGACAGAGTTTGTGATAGAATTTGTGATCGCTGCAACAACCTTCACACTCGCTCAATTGCTGTTGGCACCATCCCAGTCATTGAGAGAGTGTCGGAGAAAACTAAACCCAAGCCGTGTAGCACATCATCTACATATGTTCAAACCAGAGGGCCAGAAACTCGTACCACAGGCGTAAATACCGTGCCTCTCAACCTTAAAAAGGAAGATATTTATTCTGAGACCACTGCAAGTCCTCCAAGCCCAGCACTTACCCCAGAGGTAGAGCGTCGGTCGTACGGTAGTTCTGGGGTACGAGTGTGTGACAAGTGCCACGAAACCATTCATTCGGTTGCTAAAGACATTGTCAACACCAGTGGTACAGCGTCTGCCACCAATCTTCCACCATTGCCTCCGCAAGCATCTAAAATTCCACGCCTAGTCGACCTTACCAAGGTGGAACCTAGATTAGAATTGCCAAAACAAGATTTAAAGACCAGTGCCAACCTTACCACTAGTCTTGGATCAAGTCTGTCAGAGACACAAGTGTCCAGCCTCAACAGCAGCTTCATAGAAACGAAGCCATCATCACTACCAGCTCACAGCACAACAAGTATAGGAACTGTACAGACCAAGCCAGCAAAATTTGAGCAGCCATTAAATGCATCAAGTGAAAATTCAGCGGCAAAGTATAGCCAGTTATCATGTTCTCATGTCACTAAAGTTGAAACTTCAAAATCAGTCTCAGTAACCACTGGAAGTCAGGACTTGAAGTCTGTTGTATCATCACGAAAAACTGTGACAACTGAGAGTGAGAGTGTGAAGCCAGAACAACCCCCAGTACTGACGGTCACCTCTGCTGGCTCATCCAAGGCATCATCAGGCATCCCTTCTCTCAGTACCTCTCCTCAGGTGAGTTAAACTGCTATAAACGGCTGTTTCTTATATTTTGATGTATTTTAACTTGAGCAAAAGGTAGTTAATTTGACATTGAGTGTAATAGATGGAAGTTAAAGGTTCTGCACTCAGTTATTGTTCGTCAGTTTCTACTAAACGGTCTTTTGGACAAACCCTCCGAGTGCTGACCAATCAATCTGAAAAGACACGGAGATAATGATGCTCGTGACTTTACCTTTACAAGACCTGAAGTAATCATGCAGGACCAACTTATTGTATTGTTGACTTATCATACAGGTGTACACTAAGTAAAACTGTTCTAATTTAATGTTTGACGTGTAGCTGTACAACAACATATTTACCTGGCTCGTGAGGCACTTAGTGAACAAGGATCTTGGCTGACATCGCACCCATCACTAAGGGGTTGAGAGATGTCCTGTGTTATGATTAGTTTTTCATGTTTATGTCTGTTTTATGGAGAAGTAGCAGTATTAAAGAGAGGGAGAGAGAGACTGGAGTTGACTTCTGAGGGCCAGTGATTGATTTTATTTTCTTCAGAGCTTTTTTCCACTTTACTTGACAGATAGATAGACAAATAATAAACAGTTGGATGGATATATAAGATGGTGCTAAAGAAGAAAACTCCAAGATGGGTTATTTCCTTGACCAGCTCCTCATCATAGTACTCTTATCGTACATTATTATCTTATCTTAGTCACTTAATCACTTGAGTTGTGATGATTTACCTCTCTAGAAGCTTTTTTGAGAGTCATTAATTAAGACCAGTGTGGTAGTGGAGATGTGATTGGTGGAAAGTGTGTGGTGTCTGACGAACATAATGTGTACATTAACTACCATAGTGGAATTATATGTGTGATTAATTACTTAGATTTGTTAATTAAAGTGGCCACTACAACTTATGACTGCAGTTAACTCTCAAGTGCCAAGATATTTATAAATAACTGTGATAATGTAAACAGTTTCTCATCACCAGTAATTTGTGGACATTACAATGTGAACTATATACTAATTGCTGTGAGTTACAACTTACTACTGTACTTGTATGGTAATTTTGTGATGATGATTTATGTCACAATTAGTTAGTTGTATTTGATTAATCTTCAAAAATGGGCTGTGGCAATAGTAAAGAGGACGATGATATGTTAAGAGCACAAACTAACACTCCTCTTGATAAAACTGAAGGACCTGATGATACAGTAACCCAGAAGAACACGACCCCACACAGCAAGCCTTCTGACAATGAACCTTTATTGGTGGGCACTGACAGGAATGCTTTGAATATTAAGCAAAAAGTTGAAGCTGCAAATGACTTAACTCTGAGCCAGACAAAGCACGTTCATGAGCTTGGAACTTTGGGTATTATTGAAAATCCCCTTGATGAGGTTCTTGTGGAGCAGGGACTTGACACTGTAAGTTGTGGTGATAATGACAAAGTGGAACAAGATGTGTCAGAGGACGTCCTTGTGTCTGAGGATCTCCCCCTGTCTGACGGTGAACCTCTCCCAGCTGACCTTGAGGAGATGAGGAATGTTCTGAGGGAGATAATTAATAATGCCAATAATTACTTTGAAAATCAAGAAAAAACAGAATTAGAAAATGTAGAGAGTGAAGATGTAAGTGTTGTCCTCTTCAGATGTGCTCGATACAGGAACAATCATGTCTTCCATCATTCTCTGCCTTACTTCACTCTCCATTATTCTTCCTCACACTTTCCATGGTATACTCATAGACTTATTCCTCAGTAATGTTTGTATACATTCTAATCACTTTACCCTTTATACCAGGGAACTATATTTATCTGCCTTGCTTTTGGTATTTTACCCTCTGTCATAACATAGGTGTTCTTGCCATCCACTGTTCCACTATTCTAACCTTAACAGTTGTACAGTGATACCAACCTATCCTGGAGTCTTACTATTCTTTGTCTTACTTATAGTCTATTTTAATGTAGGTATGAATGGAAATGTGTCTGTTAGTCTGGTGTCTATGTGATTATTAATAGACTTTTCTTATTACTGCATTGTAGACCAAACGCGTGCCGTACACCCGCCAACAGACGTACACCAAGTACACTGAGGGGTTGGTCAACCTCGGGTTTGACGAACGCGCTGATGCCGAGGCTAAAACTCAGAGGGAAGCAAAAACGGTCGAATCAACCAAGAGTCTGCCAAACATCGCGGAAAATAATAATAACCTGACCAAGAAAGTTGAGGAAGTAAAGAAACAGAAGGATGTAGAAGTGAAAGAGGAAGTCACAACAGAGTAAGTATGAGTGAGACCCGACTTGTGTAATGGGTGTGGAATTTTGTTATATGAAATTTATAAATGTAAAACTGAACATACTTAGAGATGATTTAGTTCTTTATCAACATTTATAGCCAGCCACCTTTTGCCAGACAGCTGTATTTACGTTGCATGTTCATAAGGATTAATTTAACTTGGTGCTTTTTGTTGCAGGACCAAAGAGCCTGAACCGGTCATCCAGGCAAAGAAAGAAAGTGAGTCTCGCTCTCGCTCCTCCAGTGAGTCAGAGGCTGAAACCTGTGACGAGGAGTCCTTGATGGGGGCGTCTTTCACCTCCCAGCCTGAGGATCATGCTGTCCTCTCATCATTTCAGAGTGTGTCATCACTGTACACAACTACCAGTGACAAGAGCAGGAAGAAGTATGTGTGACGTAAATACAATGAGACTGGAGTGTGTGTGTGTGGCATTTCATTGAATAAGATAAAGTACTTAATGACCTTTGAGATATTGAAAGAGATTTAGAATATTTAAAAAGTCAATTATGCTGTAAGTTTTAAATCACTTTTACATACATTGTCTTAAAACTATAGACTGTCTTTACTGTATAAACACGATAGTTTTTACTTTCCCTCAGAAAATGTCATTTGACGTCAAAAATAATCCTGTGCTAATACCTTGCGTTATGGCACTTGGGGTCATAACCTGGATTTTGTTCAAATTTCATAAAAAGTACAGTACTACTTTATATGTTGATTAAGGTGTATTTTTGTACATAATGTCTTTATTTACTGTATGTGTATGTATTTTGTGCATTTATATACATATGTCTTTCTTTAGTTATGTGTATTTTGTATGTATTATATGTATTATATTAGCTATCAGACAATCATCTAGTAACTGCTTCCAAAACAATACTTGTAAAGGTATGATGTAGATGCATTAAGAGCCATCGGGGGAAGCTGAAGAAACAGGAGTTGAGATAGTGATGTCTGGTGTACCTAGGTCCTGCATCACTAACTCTACCTTTCTTAATCTTTACTGGTTATAAAAAAGCTGTTCTGTTATGTTTAGGAATGTGAAGGAACTTACCATTGTCTTTTGCAGGTCGGTACCATCAAGGGAGATGAAAGCGGCACTGAAAGTTGTGAATGACTCTATTGGTAAGCCAGTTCGGTCAGGACAACAACTAACCAATGCCCTCAATATTATCCAGAGAGAATGGCTTAAGGTAAGTTACAGTAGTTTTGTTACACACACACACACACACACACACATTTTATATATAAACAATGTACGATAATACTATTTAATAAAAGTTTTGTGAGTGTTCTGCTGGATTGGCTAGGGGGATATAACCTTGCATGTGTTCGTGTGTCTGTTATCATGCTTAGAATATATAATCTGCCACATGATGTACTGTCCAGGGGAGTGAAAGGAGTAACTCTGGAGTAACATTATAGGGAGCTGATCCCAAAAGATACAAGCCATGTCTTCACCAGAATCAATTGGTTTTTATTTTTGTCAAAGCTGAATCTAATAGCAAAGTTTTACCCCAAATCTATCTAACTGCTTTTTAAGACATTTGTAATAATTATTTTCCCTTTTATGGTTGAGGGTAAACTTGCACAAGGAAATAAGGTTGTTTTATTGATGCCGTATTTGACAGACATCAAGTCAGAAGGATGCTGACCCTCATGCTGTAGAGGACTACATGGACGTGTTTGAGGAGTACTCAAAGGGCCTACTGCAGCGTGTTGTTAACCTCAGTGATGTTAACGTGAGTGTCTTTTATCTAGTCAATGATAAGTAGAAAGACAGGCCTTGAGTGTTGGTGGTACAGCAGCAGTGTGCTTGTCTCACATCCTGGGTTTGATCCCCAGGACAGATGTTAGAAGGGTGTTGTCCACTGTGACTCTACCAAACATGATGGGTTTTCTTTGTGTACCTTAGTTTCTTCCTGTTCTAACACTAGACATTGAAGGACGTGACAGAGAACAGGGAATGTTAAAAGTCACCTTCAGTCCCATGTTTGTAACATGTGCAATAGATCAGGCACCTCATGTACAGTCTCTCTCAGCTGCCACCTTCACCACTCTCTCCTTACTCTTGAGTCAATTAATTGCTTATATTTACTTGCTGTTGCACACCAAGAAAAGGCACAGTGAAGCACTACACAACAAGGAGAAATAACCATGTGAATGTCTTACTAAATGTGCTGTGTGTTCTTGGTGCAACAGGAGTAACAGTGGGCTGGCAGGAACAGCCTACACCATCTGTGGCACCATGTTTGAATGGTCAGAGACACAGGTTTGGGGGTGAACTATAATATAATAGAAACTATTAAAAATTGGCAGAGAATTATGATGGCAAACTTATAAAATGTGACATAATTAAGATCTATAATTAGAAAGACATTACAATTTGAAAGCAGTTTGTAGTATTTTGTGAATTAAGAAAGAAATTGAATATTTTAAGCACAACTGAGACATACTGGAAGGAAGAATATCTGTATATATCTGATATTTTTCCTGCTGTTACTTTATAATATCCAGTGAAAGCTCTCAGACCCCATAGTCATCATACTTTTGTCTATGTCTTAGTAAACTTTCCTTTAATATATTTCAGGGGAACACAGCCATGCACTATGCAGTTTCACATGGAAATTTTGATGTTGTGTCTGTGCTGCTGGACTCCAAAGTGTGTAACATTAACCATCAGAACAAAGCAGGGTACACCGCTGCCATGCTGGTGTCCTTAGCACAGATACGCTCTGAGACTCACGCCAGCGTTGTACAGAGACTCTTTCAGCTCGGTGACGTCAACATTAAAGCCAGTCAGGTGAGCGGTTGAGTCTAGTCTTATACCATCAGCATGACTTCATACAGCATCCTCTTCTTGCACTGAAACACATGAGGGAGGTGAACTGTGGCAGGTATGGGGCAGCCACGAGGTATATGGAGTGAGGAGGATGAGGAACTGAGAAGGAAGAATAGAGAAATACAAAAATGTAATAGTTTTAAGTGTGTGATGCTATTAGCTATAACTTACTTGGTACTCACAGGGAAGATTGGAACTAAAAACAATGTCTGGGAAAGTATGTTACTGGAAAAAAGACCAGAAAGAGAATAATTATTTTGTGTAGTATGAAACGGGTGAGGAGAGATATGATGAAATAATTTTTTGACATTTGAGGTGAATGGAAGAGGAGGTGGTAAGGAGGGTGTACAGGAGGTGGTGGTAAAGAGGGTGTACTGTACAGGAGCAGTATAGGTGGTGGTGTTGGGTAGAGGAAGATTGCCTACACCATGGAGGGGAGGGGGATACAGCAGTACAGGCAGGCCCCTAGTTACGAAGGGGTTACATTCCCGGACCCTGTTCGTAAACTGGAACAGCGTTCATTCCATAGTTTAGGTTAGGTTAAAGCACAATCCTGCCCATACAAGCGAACAATAATTTTGTCTGTGCAAGGATTTCGTTTTAACTCTGGGAGACATTTTCTACAGTGGACACAATATACATTCTTTGCTATACTGTAAACTATATAGTGAATGTATATTTCTCCTTCACCTCACTTGTGTTCACTCATTAAACTTTCTCTGTGATCTGTGTAGCATATTTATCAACAAGTGTTCATCAGCCACGTATCTCTTGTATTATTTCACACACAGCACGGCCAAACTGCACTCATGTTGGCAGTGTCACACGGACGACTAGACATGGTCCGTATGTTGGTTGGTGCCGGGGCAGAAATCAACATCCAAGATGAAGACGGCTCAACAGCGCTCATGTGTGCAGCAGAACACGGCCACCTGGCTATTGTCAAGTTCCTCCTTGCCCAGCCTGACACTGACCCCTCACTTATGGATAATGTAATAAGATTCTTTAGTTCTTTTGTTCTTTTTTATTAAATTGATAAATGTTTGGTTTTAATATTAAATACCTGTAGTATATAGTAGTGAGGACTGTACATGAACAAGGATCTTATACTGTATATTCTTCCTTATTGCCTGGCAGTACTGGTTAGGTTCTCAGTGTTGTCTTGAGTAAGATAATCCCTGCTAATAATATTTCACTCCTCTGTTAGCTGTTTATATATAACTTGATGTTATAGAGTATAATTTTTTGTCTTCATAATTGCTGTTTTTTATGTTATTAGGTAAGGCTTTTGTTCTTGTTCCAGGGTGTAATGATAACATAGTATCAGTAATGTTAGTACAGCATGCCCTTAAAATTTGCTGGGATTTGGGTCTGAAAATTGCCGTGAATATCATTTGCTGGCCAGGGGGGGGGGGGGGGGGTTGTTACATTTTTACTCAAGAAATGTATACAATAGGTATTCCTTTTATACGTTTGCCCTTAGGACAATTATTTCTTTTACCTGTAATGTGTGTGTGTGTGTGTGCACACACAAAAAACAAACAAACATACAAATAAATAATAATGGGAAAATCCTCTCACAAATAATTAATCAGAAGCAAGACGACAAAATGTATTGAAATGTAGAAAAAATGTGAGAGTCTACCCTCAAGTCAACTCTGTGCTTTGTTATTAAAGTTAAGTGGTTGAGTTTTCATACGGCATTTTTCCCCGTAAAAATTACTGTCTCTAGAACGAGTGACTCCCTGTTCCGACCACGAAAATGCAGGCAACTTTAAAACTACCCACAGACATTCTTGGGTACATTCAGGGTGTCATCTGTGAATAATCGAGGACCTCAGATTGTCAGGACATGCTGTACTGCACAATATATGGAGATATTGTTGTAATTTATTGATTTATTCCATTATTGTACCATTCACTAATTAAGCTACTCTGCTTAGGATGGCAGCACAGCTCTCACCATTGCCGTAGAGGCGGGCAACAAGGACGTGGGTGTGCTGCTGTACAAACACATGAACTTGTCCCGAGGATCTTCACCATACTCCTCTGTTAGGTCAGTATCAAGTGTCATTGTTATATTAAATGTTGTCATCTACTTGTTGAAAATCTAACTCCAGTGACTTGGGTTGGGTTGGGTTGGTGGATCTCCAGTGTGGTACTGGGTAATTGGCTTCTTTTTCCAGTCCTTGGCTAGTTTTGACCAAGGGCTTTTATTGTCTGTGTCAGTTGTGTCTGTCTCTTAACTCAAGGCAGTCAAGTAATTTCTATCTTCAAAACTTACATAAATATGTATTTATATATAAACAAATTTAAGTAGTTCAAGCTTCAGGTAGTGACTGTCTGTGTAGCCACCTCAGTGTGTGATGAAAAACAGAGCATTTACCCAGCACCCAGGCCTGACCCACACGGTAGGGATATAACTTTTTAATGTGTGTTCCTGTTTTGTCTTCCTGGCCGTGGTCTTACATGGAAGCATAATAAGAGAAGTATAAGGTCATCAATAGGGATTTTTTTCTTGATGTAATCACTTCCTTTTATGTTTGTTGGACATACTCACACAGCAGCTGCCATTATTAACCTTAAACTCCTCAGCCTTACTCTGATTTTTCCCATCTTTTTTGTAAATCACCTCCACTTGTTTTCTTTATTATTTATTCCCTTGGATTACTTAAAATTTTGGAGCTACTCCTAAGTCTTTGCCCCTCCCTCTGTACATCAGTAAGTGTGTTCCATTGTACGTATCTTTCTAAAGACCATTGAGAGGGGTTTTTGCAATTCATCTGTCTTCATTGGTATTTAAGGTACCCCCCTCTGTAGGTGAGCCTCTGGACTGCCCTGATGAACTGTGTGGCATTGAGAAATATGTAAGGTTGGTATCTGTGTTCCCTGCTCGAGTTGCTTAAAGGTAGGGTGAACTTCCCTTGGGGACATAATGTCACATTAGCAGCTGGAACATTTAGTACTGCCTCCTTCTGGGTCTAGCTGGCTTATGTTACACAAGCTGCCATAAGTTGGAAGCAGCAGTTTGTGAGCAGTGAGCAAGGTACAGCATGATTTTCAAAGAACACGTTGCTGATGGTTAGAACTAGGTTGCATGAAGTGACGGATAAATTAGATGTATTTTTTAGGGTCTTGTGAAAGAGGGCCTCAGTAGTAGAACATTTATCTTATAGTAGAAAGTATGAATAAATAATAGCAGATGAAGTAGAGCATTTCTGTGGATATTCCTTCCGGATTCTGGCCACCCTGCATTCTTATATATAAGACAAAGAAAAAAAATTAACATTCAGAGTGTCTTAATGTTTATAAAATTAGAGATTTAGGTCAACTTTTGATCTTTCTTTTATGTAGTGGGCATGAATTACTGTAGAGATAAGAGAGAAATAGGGACTTGAGAATAGAAAGTCTTTCATTTGTTTCCTTGGCTAAGTTTCTGATGCTAAAAATTTATTGCATTATAGAATCAAGAGGTCTCGTACACCCACCATGAGCAGGTCATCAGTGACTCCTCCTCCTCGCTCCTCGGCGCCGTCCTCGCCCGGCCGCTCCAGGAAGTCGTCGGCTCCTCCGTCTCCTGGAAGATCCAGACAAAGTTCAGCATCACTCTCTAACCTTATGATATAATGGAATATTTGTCAACACTCCTACTAGATTGTTAACTAATAAAAGGGTTCAAGAGTTTAGTAGCTTTGCCTTCTCTATTGGAATTAGAATATTTTCTTAATTTTCAAATTACACGGCATAGTTAGTTATCTGTGTTTTCTGGCTAAGGTTTAAAGTACTATGAGTCTCTTGTAGTTGAAAATGATCAGTGTCAATATTGGCTTGAAAATATGGTAAAGGTGAAATAAAATGGTGCATTGCTGCTCCCACATGATTTACATAGATGTGCCTTATCTGCATATTTAATTAGAATTTCTGTGAAATAACTAAATTTTATATTTGTATATTTTAGTGTGTGTGTGTGTGTGTGTGTGTGTGTGTGTGTGTGTGTGTGTGTGTTTAAGTATGTGTCCAAATATGAGTAAAGACAGTTTTAGTAAATAATTTGGTTTTATCAGTAAACACACAACACAGATGTAAAATAACATTTTAGGATTGTGTTGTGTCATTGCTAAAGATCTGATTAAACAGCTGCCTCAATTGTGAATGAGATTCTTGCTTAGATAGCTGGTGGTTGTCAGGCCAGCGATGTGTTAGACCTTTATGTTATGTGGTGTTGTGCTGCAGCCACTGGAAGCACATCACTTGGATTGGTTTATATACAGTAGACCATTAGCTCATATTTTCAGTTATTCAAACTCCTGTCGATAAGAAAACTTAACTTTAAGAATTATGAAAGAGATTATCTGGGATTTCCTCCTCGTACATCCTAACCTAGAAATATATTATTACACATACAGTATGTGAACTTGTCAGTGACCTCATGGTTTAACCTATTAAATTTTTTTATAATTTTCATTTGTGTGAATCACTTTCATAAAGTTTGCTTTTGATTGCCCAGTTGGGTGTAATTAACAGGAGTGCCCCAGACTAATGACCTGTTCTTGTCTGGGGGTCCTCACCCAACAAAACTACCAGAGGAAACATTTGTGATTTTTAGTTTTCAGTTTCTGGCCAACAAAAGAACCATGGAAAATTGATGCTCTGCTGTAGATGATTGTGTGGGAGTCTTTTATTAATAGGCTATTTATTAACAGTGTGGTATGTGGGGTCTGTGAAAGGTTATGTGACCAATATTTGTGTTTTAAGTAGTACTGTGACACCAAGTGTAGCTGTGTGGGATTATTTACAACCCTAACTTGCTGTGATGCTGTGTGCCTGCAATGCCTTAATGTTTAACTATTCTTATACTGTATAGGAAAGCTTGGTGAAACAACTTTTACAAATAATTTTTACTGTAGTGACGTCTCTGTTAGCCGGAACAATTGGTGCTGAGCACTTCCGGGAATGAGAGATTTTCGGGTAACGAGACGACTCTCAAAGCCGGAAAAAAATCCCTCGTCCCCGGAATATTCCGGCTCACGGAGATATTACTGTATTTGCATATTCAACATTAATGCTGTGTAATATATGAAAAAAATGAAATCTTAAATACAGTATATTTTTGCCAAAGAAATGCAACTTGTAGATTAAGCGGTAACTGAGAGGATGGTTCACTGTACAGGCAGTGTCCGAGTTAAAACTGTCCGACTTACAATCATCTGCACATACAATTGGGATCCCAATACTGCACAGTCATTGCAATTTTATTTTAATAAAAATCCCACTTTTTCCATTACTGTATCTTCATTATTCTGTATTGTTTAACATCACATTATTTAAATTATTTGTTATGTTTGGGATATTGTTGTTGTTTGGTATGGTCATGGAAGTAGCACTGTTGTGACTTACCAACAAATACACTTACAATGACGGCCCAGGGACGTATCCCCGTCATAAGTCGAGGACCGCCTGTACCAGAATCATATCTCACTTTGTATGTGGTACTGTACACATTACACAGTGTTGTTAGGCCGTTGTGTATGGGGCCCTTCCGAGCTGAATAAAAGCATCTGGTGTTGGCCCCATAGTGAAGGGTTTAATGAGTTATTCATAATTAAGCATCTTGGAGGAATGTCTTGGAGTAGAGATGAAAATATGTACATGAAAAAGAATAAATTTACTGTGTATACTGGAGGATATGAAGTACAGTGTGATCCAAAAGTTGCAATGCACCGAGGGAAATTATCCATTTGGTATTGAGTTACATGACAGTAAGAGTTGGCACGAGTGTTTAACACCATGTTACATCACATACAGTCACAACATAATTGCCATTGTTTTGAACATTTAGTACAAGTTTTATGTTATATATTATGAGTGATAAAGAATAACAGCAGGAAAAAATTCAGTGCACTGCAACTTTGTGATCACCCTGTAGTCTGTACTTTATGCACTACCCAGAAAACTTTGCTATGATGTACATTTGGTGATGGTGAGAGATAGTTCCTTTTACATATTCTCCTCCTTTTTAAGATTTATGTTCCCCAAATACAAACTGTCACCAGTGAGGCTTGTGCCGGGAGGTGATGTAAACCCACTAGTTTATCAATTTTCCGTGAAGGACTAGTTGTGACACACTGGTCAGGAAGGAGAGGATATGTTAATGGAATTATCTCTCAACATCAAACTGAATTTACATCTTTGTAATGTCCCAGTTTATATTTATGTGTAGTACAAGAGCTCCCCACATATAATGCATTTAGAAAAAATTCCCTTAATTTCATAGGCTTGTCCAGTGATCTCAGACACCAATAATTCCTATGTATTTAGCCTTTAATACCCATGAATATATGTAATGGTTACCTATAACACATATACATAATTATGATGCAGTAATAAAATAGTGGCCTCAGTTGTTGCCTGTACAATACAGTAATGTTTTTATTGGGTGCTGGTGGAAAAGTGGTGGAGGTCAAATATTGATGGAGACTTAGTTGGCTGTGACACCTCACATTAGGCCAGAATCTGTTCACTGAGCATTCCATAAACATTCCATACATCTTGAACTAACACGGCACATTGCTGTGGTATCCAAAAGATGAGATTGTACTGAATTAACTTTCCAAAAGTTCTTTTGAGTGTTAAAACCATTTAACATGATGGTTAATACAAGGATGGGACTGAAACAATGAAATTATGTTGCAAAGATTTACAGTTGTCTTGGTTACAGTGTTCAGTGATAGAGAGAGCTTTATAGGTTTAACATTAACTGTCAAGCTTGTGAGTAGAGTAGAGTACAGTACAGTACAGTACAGTAAGTGTTGCATCTGTATTATATATTATTCCCTTACCACACAAGCTACAACCTTATCTGTGTTAGATAGAATTTGATGGTTTTTGTTTATCAGTTAACTAGTTTTAAATGTAAGATAGTGGATTCATGTTGTGTGCTACATGTTAAGATATTTTGTGTAAGCAGTTTGTTGGTGCCAGAGTTACTTGTGTTATGTGGCAGCTGAGAGACCAGGTACAGTACAGTAGTTTATTTACTTCAGTAAATGTTAGGTGAAATTATTTTTTTAAATTGGTTTATACTGTACAGTATATTGTTATTGTTCAACAGATGTTACAACACACAGGTGAAATAATATAGGCTGTTAAGGTGATAGACAGTGGTGCACCTTGTGTGTTGTTGTACTGTAATGTTGATGGTAACTTATCCATCTGGTAGTCTATTTGTTTTACATGTTGCAATTTTATGTTATAATTTTAACTGTGTCTAGTGAGTTTCTGTTTTATGAATTAGATGTTAAGGAGTGTTGTTGTCTTCCATATATATTTATCATTCATCTCATTGTTCACTGTTTTGTCTATTTCCATCTGAAGACTCTTAGCTCTGTACTATGGAGTCAAGACATTCTACAGGGGGTAGCTCCAACTAAACAGTTTTGCTCCAAGCTCTTTCATTCAGCTGTTCCAAAAAATAATTTATTTACCCTGTAAGGTACAGTACCTTGTATCTCCACCAATCTCTTGCTGTGCAGCCTCACTCAGCACAGGATATATTTTAATGTGGAAATTTACATTGGTCAGGGATGCTTGGCATCTACTGTACAAAGGTTGAACGGCTAATGTGTGTACTATGCACCAAGCCAAACAGTGTGGTAACTGTGGGGATATGGGGAAAGTTTTAGCAACCCAACAGCAGGGCCAAACATTCTGATTTTAAACATATATTTTGTCCAAACAGCATAAAATTCTGTATTGAAATGCAGTTTTGGGCATTGGAAAGAGTAACTATTCAAGTTTTGCTTTTCACCAAAGCATATGGAAAAAACCAACATTTTAATATTTTATGGCATTTGCACGTAAAATATGTTTGAAATAAGAACGTGCCTTTATGGACACCCTCTATAACACTTTATTGTTAACATGACGAAATGATAAGCAATAACGTAAGGGGAAACAAACAAAGAAATAGTGGTGTTTAAAGGGTGAGTTGACTCTAGGCCACCACCAGGTGCTAGAGTGTGAGTGGTGAGGGAAGGCCTCCCCTATAACACTACCTTCAGCAGTCATCCTTCTCTCATAGTAAATATTGGTACATGACCCATGACAGCTAGAGTGGGTCAGGGTGTTGTGAGGTTGTAGTGCCATTATATTATGTAGTATGGAAGATTATATTAGTACTTACAGTATATGAAGCATTGTTTTGTGAATTATAATAAAATTTTAATGTCTGGACTCCATAGTTACATCCAGTAATTAAGTTTCATGTTACCTTTCTGTGGGAGCCAGCATAATAGATGGCATTCTTATGAGAACTTTTGTTTGGTTAGCCAGTTTGGGTAAGGTATTAGGGAAATTATTTTTTTCAGTTGGCAGGCATTTACCTGATTTGATTCACGACTAACAGATCTCAGTAAGTGTTGTTTACCATTAACTTTTTATTTGGTCAATAATAGTTTCTGTTTAGCAGCTAAATCTAGAGCTTGCATCATGAAATTAATATTTAGTTCACGCGAACTAGCTTTGGGCTTGCATCTGAAGCTTATAAACGGGAGGTTACTGTTCCCTTAACCTGTTTACTCCTACGTGCAGCAGACCCACAAGCCCAGCGTCATAGATTTAAAAAGAAAAAAATGGAGCTATGAATAGTAAATGCAATAAGGTTTGCAGTTGAGTGTTTGGGCTCCTTACCACTGCTTGTGGTTGTGCCAAGCTTATTTAGAATAAATATGTTGTTGCTACTCTGCAATAAATGATCATAAAGTATTGTGTCTGTCATTAAACCACCTTAAACTCTTAACAGTTAAAAACTTTCATGGCCGAGTTTCCTAAGCCATCAGCGGGTGAAAGGGTAATGTTTTGGGGAAAGCCAAGTGAAATCAATATAAACTAAACTGAATACAGAAACAATTTGTACATAATGCATACGTCCAGCAATCCCTTACTTAACTGTGATTGGTGGATTAAATGTAAATCCACCAAATTTCAGCCAATAGGAGAACAGAGCAGTCAGTCAGCACAACACCCCAACTTATGTTTCCCTGTTGGATATTTATTCTCCATTTCATTTCAGAATGCGATGTAAGAGGAAATGTCATGGGCAAGTGTACTTATGTAACGTCATATCTCCCAGAGTTGTAAACAGTGCAAAAACAACAGACTGTAAGGGTCCTACCAGGGGCAATGGCACCCACATGGGCCGTCTCAGGGTTGGCAGTGCTTCCAGGGGCCCTCAAAGGGGCGTCGGCTTCATCAGGGGCCTTCCCAGATGCAGAGGCGCCTCTAATGGCCCTAACATGGGCGGCGGCACCCCAAGGGGCCATTCCAGGTGTTGCAGTGCTCCCAGGTGCCTCCAAGAGGCTCTGCCAGGGGCTGTGGTGCCCTCAGGAGCCCTTCCAGGGCCGTGCACCCCCACAGGGGCCATCCTTGGGGCAGCAGTGCCGCCAAAGGTTACCCCAGGGGCGGCAGCATCTCAGGGGCCCTTCCAATGAGCGAGGCACTCCCAGAGACCCTCCCAAGGGTGGCAGCGTCCCCACAGGCAATTGTTAGGGATGGCGGCGATTCCAGGGGCACTGCCAGACGAGGTGGCCACCCAGGGGCCATCCTTAGTGGTGGCAGCGACGCCAAGGACCCTACCAGGGGTGCATCTTCCCGGGAGCCCAGTAGCTTGCTTGGTCTTGGTTTCGTACATACTGCATACGCCCACCAATCCCTTACTTAACTGTGATTGGTGGACTAAAATGTAACCCCACCAAATTTCAGCCAATAGGAGAACAGGGCAGTCAGTCAGCACAACACCCCAACTTATGTTTCCCTGTTGGATATTTATTCTCCATTTCATTTCAGAATGCGATGTTACTGGAAATGTCATGGGCAAGTGTACTTATGTAACGTCATATCTCCCAGACTTGTAAACAATGCAAAAAAAACAGACTGTAGGAGTCCTTCCAGAGGCGGCAACGCCCCCAGGGGCCCTCCAAGGAGCGTCGGCTCAATGAGGGGGCCTCCCAGATGCAGAGGAACCTCTAGTGGCCCTAACAGGGGCGGTGGCACCCCTAGTGGCCCTTCCAAATATAGCAGTGTCCCCAGGTACCTCCCAGAGGCTGTGGTGCCCTCAGGGGCTTTTCCAGAGTCAGTAGCACCCCCAGAGGCCTCCTAGGGGCGGCGGCATCTTAGGGGCCCTCCCAATGAGCAAGGCACTCCCGGAGACCCTCCCACGGGTGGCAGCGTCCCCACAGGCAATTGTTAGGGATGGCGGCGATTCCAGGGGCACTGCCAGACGAGATGGGCCCCCCAGGGGCCATCCTTAACGGTGGCAGCGACCCCAGGGGCCCTACCAGGGGCGCCCCTTCCCGGGAGCCCAGTAGCTTGCTTGGTCTTGGTTTCGTACATACTGCATACGCCCACCAATCCCTTACTTAACTGTGATTGGTGGACTAAAATGTAACCCCACCAAATTTCAGCCAATGGGAGAACAGAGCAGTCAGTCAGCACAACACCCCAACTTATGTTTCCCTGTTGGATATTTATTCTCCATTTCATTTCAGAATGCGATGTTACTGGAAATGTCATGGGCAAGTGTACTTATGTAACGTCATATCTCCCAGACTTGTAAACAATGCAAAAAAAACAGACTGTAGGAGTCCTTCCAGAGGCGGCAACGCCCCCAGGGGCCCTCCAAGGAGCGTCGGCTCAATGAGGGGGCCTCCCAGATGCAGAGGAACCTCTAGTGGCCCTAACAGGGGCGGTGGCACCCCTAGTGGCCCTTCCAAATATAGCAGTGTCCCCAGGTACCTCCCAGAGGCTGTGGTGCCCTCAGGGGCTTTTCCAGAGTCAGTAGCACCCCCAGAGGCCTCCTAGGGGCGGCGGCATCTTAGGGGCCCTCCCAATGAGCAAGGCACTCCCGGAGACCCTCCCACGGGTGGCAGCGTCCCCACAGGCAATTGTTAGGGATGGCGGCGATTCCAGGGGCACTGCCAGACGAGATGGGCCCCCCAGGGGCCATCCTTAACGGTGGCAGCGACCCCAGGGGCCCTACCAGGGGCGCCCCTTCCCGGGAGCCCAGTAGCTTGCTTGGTCTTGGTTTCGTACATACTGCATACGCCCACCAATCCCTTACTTAACTGTGATTGGTGGACTAAAATGTAACCCCACCAAATTTCAGCCAATGGGAGAACAGAGCAGTCAGTCAGCACAACACCCCAACTTATGTTTCCCTGTTGGATATTTATTCTCCATTTCATTTCAGAATGCGATGTTACTGGAAATGTCATGGGCAAGTGTACTTATGTAACCTCATATCTCCCAGACTTGTAAACAGTGCAAAAACAACAGACTGTAGGGGTCCTACCAGGGGCAATAGCACCCACAGGGGCCCTCTCAGGGTTGGCGGTGCTTCCAGGGGCCCTCAAAGGGGCGTCGGCTCTATCAGGGGCCTTCCCAGAGGCAGAGGTGCCTCTAATGGCCCTAACATGGGCGGCGGCACCCCAAGGGGCCCTCCCAGAGGTTGCAGTGCTCCCAGGTGCCTACCAGAGGCTCTGCCAGGGACTGTGGCGCCCTCAGGAGCCCTTCCAGGGTCGTGCACCCCCACAGGGGCTCTCCTAGGGGCGGCGGCGCCGACAGAGGTTCTCCCAGGGGCGGTGGCATCTCAGGGGCCCTCCCAATGAGCGAGGCACTCCCAGAGACCATCCCAAGGGTGGCAGCGTCCCCATAGGCAATTGTTAGGGATGGCGGCGATTCCAGGGGCACTGCCAGACGAGGTGGGCCCCCCAGGGGCCATCCTTAACGGTGGCAGTGACCCCAGGGGCCCTACCAGGGGCGCCCCTTCCCGGGAGCCCAGTAGCTTGCTTGGTCTTGGTTTCGTACATACTGCATACGCCCACCAATCCCTTACTTAACTGTGATTGGTGGACTAAAATGTAACCCCACCAAATTTCAGCCAATAGGAGAACAGAGCAATCAGTCAGCACAACACCCCAACTTATGTTTCCCTGTTGGATATTTATTCTCCATTTCATTTCAGAATGCGATATTACTGGAAATGTCATGGGCAAGTGTACTTATGTAACGTCATATCTCCCAGAGTTGTAAACAATGCAAAAAAAACAGACTGTAGGAGTCCTTCCAGGGGCAATAGCACCCAAACGGGCCCTCTCAGGGTTGGCAGTGCTTCCAGGGGCCCTCAAAGGAGCGCCGGCTCCATCAGGGGCTTTCCCAGATATAGAGGCGCCTCTAATGGCTCTAACATGGACGGTGGCACCCCTATGGGTCCTCCCAGATGTTGCAGTGCTCCCAGGTGCATCCCAGAGCCTCTGCCGGGGCTGTGGCGCCCTCAAGAGCCCTTCCAGGGCCGGGCACCCCCACAGGGGCCCTCCTAGGAGCGGTGGCGCCGCCAGAGGTTCTCCCAGGGGCCCTCCCAATGGGCATGGCACTCTCAGGGACCCTTCCAAGGGTAGCAGCGTCCCCACAGACAATTGTTAGAGATGGCGGCGATTCCAGGGGCACTGCCAGATGAGGTGGCCCCCCCAGGGGCCACCCTTAGCAGTGGTAGCGACCCCAGGGGCCCTACCAGGGGCGCCCCTTCCCGGGAGCCCAGTAGCTTGCTTGGTCTTGGTTTCGTGCATACTGCACACGCCCACCAATCCCTTACTTAACTGTGATTGGTGGACTAAAATGCAACCCCACCAAATTTCAGCCAATAGGAGAACAGAGCAGTCAGTCAGCACAACACCCCAACTTATGTTTCCCTGTTGGATATTTATTCTCCATTTCATTTCAGAATGCGATATTACTGGAAATGTCATGGGCAAGTGTACTTATGTAACGTCATATCTCCCAGAGTTGTAAACAGTGCAAAAAAAACAGACTGTAGGAGTCCTTCCAGAGACGGCAACACCCCCCAGGGGCCCTCTCTGGTATGGCGATGCTCACAGATGCCCTCCAAGGAGCGTCGGCTCAATGAGGGGGCCTCCCAGATGCAGAGGAACCTCTAGTGGCCCTAACAGGGGCGGTGGCGCCCCTAATGGCCCTTCCAAATATAGCAGTGTCCCCAGGTACCTCCCAGAGGCTCTGCCAGAGGCTGTGGTGCCCTCAGGGGCTTTTCCAGGGCCAGTAGCACCCCCAGGGGCCTCCTAGGGGCGGCTGCGCCGCCAGAGATTCTCCCAGGGGCGGCGGCATCTTAGGGGCCCTCCCAATGAGCAAGGCACTCCCAGAGACCCTCCCACGGGTGGCAGCTTCCCCACAGGCAATTGTTAGGGATGGTGGCGATTCCAGGGGCACTGCCAGACGAGGTGGGCCCCCCAGGGGCCATCCTTAACGGTGGCAGTGACCCTAGGGGCCCAACCAGGGGCGCCCCTTCCCGGGAGCCCAGTAGCTTGCTTGGTCTTGGTTTCGTACACACTGCATACGCCCACCAATCCCTTACTTAACTGTGATTGGTGGACTAAAATGTAACCCCACCAAATTTCAGCCAATAGGAGAACAGAGCAGTCAGTCAGCACAACACCCCAACTTATGTTTCCCTGTTGGATATTTATTCTCCAATTCATTTCAGAATGCGATATTACTGGAAATGTCATGGGCAAGTGTACTTATGTAACGTCATATCTCCCAGAGTTGTAAACAATGCAAAAAAAACAGACTGTAGGAGTCCTTCCAGGGGCAATAGCACCCAAACGGGCCCTCTCAGGGTTGGCAGTGCTTCCAGGGGCCCTCAAAGGAGCGCCGGCTCCATCAGGGGCTTTCCCAGATATAGAGGCGCCTCTAATGGCTCTAACATGGACGGTGGCACCCCTATGGGTCCTCCCAGATGTTGCAGTGCTCCCAGGTGCATCCCAGAGCCTCTGCCGGGGATGTGGCGCCCTCAAGAGCCCTTCCAGGGCCGGGCATCCCCACAGGGGCCCTCCTAGGAGCGGTGGCGCCGCCAGAGGTTCTCCCAGGGGCCCTCCCAATGGGCATGGCACTCTCAGGGACCCTTCCAAGGGTAGCAGCGTCCCCACAGACAATTGTTAGGGATGGCGGCGATTCCAGGGGCACTGCCAGATGAAGTGGCCCCCCCAGGGGCCACCCTTAGCAGTGGTAGCGACCCCAGGGGCCCTACCAGGGGCGCCCCTTCCCGGGAGCCCAGTAGCTTGCTTGGTCTTGGTTTCGTACATACTGCATACGCCCACCAATCCCTTACTTAACTGTGATTGGTGGACTAAAATGTAACCCCACCAAATTTCAGCCAATGGGAGAACAGAGCAGTCAGTCAGCACAACACCCCAACTTATGTTTCCCTGTTGGATATTTATTCTCCATTTCATTTCAGAATGCGATGTTACTGGAAATGTCATGGGCAAGTGTACTTATGTAACCTCATATCTCCCAGACTTGTAAACAGTGCAAAAACAACAGACTGTAGGGGTCCTACCAGGGGCAATAGCACCCACAGGGGCCCTCTCAGGGTTGGCGGTGCTTCCAGGGGCCCTCAAAGGGGCGTCGGCTCTATCAGGGGCCTTCCCAGATGCAGAGGTGCCTCTAATGGCCCTAACATGGGCGGCGGCACCCCAAGGGGCCCTCCCAGAGGTTGCAGTGCTCCCAGGTGCCTACCAGAGGCTCTGCCAGGGACTGTGGCGCCCTCAGGAGCCCTTCCAGGGTCGTGCACCCCCACAGGGGCTCTCCTAGGGGCGGCGGCGCCGACAGAGGTTCTCCCAGGGGCGGTGGCATCTCAGGGGCCCTCCCAATGAGCGAGGCACTCCCAGAGACCATCCCAAGGGTGGCAGCATCCCCACAGGCAATTGTTAGGGATGGCGGCGATTCCAGGGGCACTGCCAGACGAGGTGGGCCCCCCAGGGGCCATCCTTAACGGTGGCAGTGACCCCAGGGGCCCTACCAGGGGCGCCCCTTCCCGGGAGCCCAGTAGCTTGCTTGGTCTTGGTTTCGTGCATACTGCACACGCCCACCAATCCCTTACTTAACTGTGATTGGTGGACTAAAATGCAACCCCACCAAATTTCAGCCAATAGGAGAACAGAGCAGTCAGTCAGCACAACACCCCAACTTATGTTTCCCTGTTGGATATTTATTCTCCATTTCATTTCAGAATGCGATATTACTGGAAATGTCATGGGCAAGTGTACTTATGTAACGTCATATCTCCCAGAGTTGTAAACAATGCAAAAAAAACAGACTGTAGGAGTCCTTCCAGGGGCAATAGCACCCAAACGGGCCCTCTCAGGGTTGGCAGTGCTTCCAGGGGCCCTCAAAGGAGCGCCGGCTCCATCAGGGGCTTTCCCAGATATAGAGGCGCCTCTAATGGCTCTAACATGGACGGTGGCACCCCTATGGGTCCTCCCAGATGTTGCAGTGCTCCCAGGTGCATCCCAGAGCCTCTGCCGGGGCTGTGGCGCCCTCAAGAGCCCTTCCAGGGCCGGGCACCCCCACAGGGGCCCTCCTAGGAGCGGTGGCGCCGCCAGAGGTTCTCCCAGGGGCCCTCCCAATGGGCATGGCACTCTCAGGGACCCTTCCAAGGGTAGCAGCGTCCCCACAGACAATTGTTAGAGATGGCGGCGATTCCAGGGGCACTGCCAGATGAGGTGGCCCCCCCAGGGGCCACCCTTAGCAGTGGTAGCGACCCCAGGGGCCCTACCAGGGGCGCCCCTTCCCGGGAGCCCAGTAGCTTGCTTGGTCTTGGTTTCGTGCATACTGCACACGCCCACCAATCCCTTACTTAACTGTGATTGGTGGACTAAAATGCAACCCCACCAAATTTCAGCCAATAGGAGAACAGAGCAGTCAGTCAGCACAACACCCCAACTTATGTTTCCCTGTTGGATATTTATTCTCCATTTCATTTCAGAATGCGATATTACTGGAAATGTCATGGGCAAGTGTACTTATGTAACGTCATATCTCCCAGAGTTGTAAACAGTGCAAAAAAAACAGACTGTAGGAGTCCTTCCAGAGACGGCAACACCCCAGGGGCCCTCTCTGGTATGGCGATGCTCACAGATGCCCTCCAAGGAGCGTCGGCTCAATGAGGGGCCATCCCAGATGAAGAGGAGACACTAGTGGCCCTAACAGGGCGGTGGCGCCCCTAATGGCCCTTCCAAATATAGCAGTGCTCCCAGGTACCTCCCAGAGGCTCTGCCAGAGGCTGTGGTGCCCTCAGGGCCTTACCAGGGCCAGTAGCACCCCCAGGGGCCTCCTAGGGGCGGCTGCGCCGCCAGAGATTCTCCCAGGGGCGGCGGCATCTTAGGGGCCCTCCCAATGAGCAAGGCACTCCCAGAGACCCTCCCACGGGTGGCAGCTTCCCCACAGGCAATTGTTAGGGATGGTGGCGATTCCAGGGGCACTGCCAGACGAGGTGGGCCCCCCAGGGGCCACCCTTACCGGTGGCAGTGACCCTAGGGGCCCAACCAGGGGCGCCCCTTCCCGGGAGCCCAGTAGCTTGCTTGGTCTTGGTTTCGTACACACTGCATACGCCCACCAATCCCTTACTTAACTGTGATTGGTGGACTAAAATGTAACCCCACCAAATTTCAGCCAATAGGAGAACAGAGCAGTCAGTCAGCACAACACCCCAACTTATGTTTCCCTGTTGGATATTTATTCTCCAATTCATTTCAGAATGCGATATTACTGGAAATGTCATGGGCAAGTGTACTTATGTAACGTCATATCTCCCAGAGTTGTAAACAATGCAAAAAAAACAGACTGTAGGAGTCCTTCCAGGGGCAATAGCACCCAAACGGGCCCTCTCAGGTTGGCAGTGCTTCCAGGGGCCCTCAAAGGAGCGCCGGCTCCATCAGGGGCTTTCCCAGATATAGAGGCGCCTCTAATGGCTCTAACATGGACGGTGGCACCCCTATGGGTCCTCCCAGATGTTGCAGTGCTCCCAGGTGCATCCCAGAGCCTCTGCCGGGGCTGTGGCGCCCTCAAGAGCCCTTCCAGGGCCGGGCACCCCCACAGGGGCCCTCCTAGGGGCGGCTGCGCCGCCAGAGATTCTCCCAGGGGCGGCGGCATCTTAGGGGCCCTCCCAATGAGCAAGGCACTCCCAGAGACCCTGCCACGGGTGGCAGCGTCCCCACAGGCAATTGTCAGGGATGGTGGCGATTCCAGGGGCACTGCCAGACGAGGTGGGCCCCCCAGGGGCCATCCTTAACGGTGGCAGTGACCCTAGGGGCCCTACCAGGGGCGCCCCTTCCCGGGAGCCCAGTAGCTTGCTTGGTCTTGGTTTCGTACATACTGCATACGCCCACCAATCCCTTACTTAACTGTGATTGGTGGACTAAAATGTAACCCCACCAAATTTCAGCCAATAGGAGAACAGAGCAGTCAGTCAGCACAACACCCCAACTTATGTTTCCCTGTTGGATATTTATTCTCCAATTCATTTCAGAATGCGATATTACTGGAAATGTCATGGGCAAGTGTACTTATGTAACGTCATATCTCCCAGAGTTGTAAACAATGCAAAAAAAACAGACTGTAGGAGTCCTTCCAGGGGCAATAGCACCCAAACGGGCCCTCTCAGGGTTGGCAGTGCTTCCAGGGGCCCTCAAAGGAGCGCCGGCTCCATCAGGGGCTTTCCCAGATATAGAGGCGCCTCTAATGGCTCTAACATGGACGGTGGCACCCCTATGGGTCCTCCCAGATGTTGCAGTGCTCCCAGGTGCATCCCAGAGCCTCTGCCGGGGATGTGGCGCCCTCAAGAGCCCTTCCAGGGCCGGGCATCCCCACAGGGGCCCTCCTAGGAGCGGTGGCGCCGCCAGAGGTTCTCCCAGGGGCCCTCCCAATGGGCATGGCACTCTCAGGGACCCTTCCAAGGGTAGCAGCGTCCCCACAGACAATTGTTAGGGATGGCGGCGATTCCAGGGGCACTGCCAGATGAAGTGGCCCCCCCAGGGGCCACCCTTAGCAGTGGTAGCGACCCCAGGGGCCCTACCAGGGGCGCCCCTTCCCGGGAGCCCAGTAGCTTGCTTGGTCTTGGTTTCGTACATACTGCATACGCCCACCAATCCCTTACTTAACTGTGATTGGTGGACTAAAATGTAACCCCACCAAATTTCAGCCAATGGGAGAACAGAGCAGTCAGTCAGCACAACACCCCAACTTATGTTTCCCTGTTGGATATTTATTCTCCATTTCATTTCAGAATGCGATGTTACTGGAAATGTCATGGGCAAGTGTACTTATGTAACCTCATATCTCCCAGACTTGTAAACAGTGCAAAAACAACAGACTGTAGGGGTCCTACCAGGGGCAATAGCACCCACAGGGGCCCTCTCAGGGTTGGCGGTGCTTCCAGGGGCCCTCAAAGGGGCGTCGGCTCTATCAGGGGCCTTCCCAGATGCAGAGGTGCCTCTAATGGCCCTAACATGGGCGGCGGCACCCCAAGGGGCCCTCCCAGAGGTTGCAGTGCTCCCAGGTGCCTACCAGAGGCTCTGCCAGGGACTGTGGCGCCCTCAGGAGCCCTTCCAGGGTCGTGCACCCCCACAGGGGCTCTCCTAGGGGCGGCGGCGCCGACAGAGGTTCTCCCAGGGGCGGTGGCATCTCAGGGGCCCTCCCAATGAGCGAGGCACTCCCAGAGACCATCCCAAGGGTGGCAGCATCCCCACAGGCAATTGTTAGGGATGGCGGCGATTCCAGGGGCACTGCCAGACGAGGTGGGCCCCCCAGGGGCCATCCTTAACGGTGGCAGTGACCCCAGGGGCCCTACCAGGGGCGCCCCTTCCCGGGAGCCCAGTAGCTTGCTTGGTCTTGGTTTCGTGCATACTGCACACGCCCACCAATCCCTTACTTAACTGTGATTGGTGGACTAAAATGCAACCCCACCAAATTTCAGCCAATAGGAGAACAGAGCAGTCAGTCAGCACAACACCCCAACTTATGTTTCCCTGTTGGATATTTATTCTCCATTTCATTTCAGAATGCGATATTACTGGAAATGTCATGGGCAAGTGTACTTATGTAACGTCATATCTCCCAGAGTTGTAAACAATGCAAAAAAAACAGACTGTAGGAGTCCTTCCAGGGGCAATAGCACCCAAACGGGCCCTCTCAGGGTTGGCAGTGCTTCCAGGGGCCCTCAAAGGAGCGCCGGCTCCATCAGGGGCTTTCCCAGATATAGAGGCGCCTCTAATGGCTCTAACATGGACGGTGGCACCCCTATGGGTCCTCCCAGATGTTGCAGTGCTCCCAGGTGCATCCCAGAGCCTCTGCCGGGGCTGTGGCGCCCTCAAGAGCCCTTCCAGGGCCGGGCACCCCCACAGGGGCCCTCCTAGGAGCGGTGGCGCCGCCAGAGGTTCTCCCAGGGGCCCTCCCAATGGGCATGGCACTCTCAGGGACCCTTCCAAGGGTAGCAGCGTCCCCACAGACAATTGTTAGAGATGGCGGCGATTCCAGGGGCACTGCCAGATGAGGTGGCCCCCCAGGGGCCACCCTTAGCAGTGGTAGCGACCCCAGGGGCCCTACCAGGGGCGCCCCTTCCCGGGAGCCCAGTAGCTTGCTTGGTCTTGGTTTCGTGCATACTGCACACGCCCACCAATCCCTTACTTAACTGTGATTGGTGGACTAAAATGCAACCCCACCAAATTTCAGCCAATAGGAGAACAGAGCAGTCAGTCAGCACAACACCCCAACTTATGTTTCCCTGTTGGATATTTATTCTCCATTTCATTTCAGAATGCGATATTACTGGAAATGTCATGGGCAAGTGTACTTATGTAACGTCATATCTCCCAGAGTTGTAAACAGTGCAAAAAAAACAGACTGTAGGAGTCCTTCCAGAGACGGCAACACCCCCCAGGGGCCCTCTCTGGTATGGCGATGCTCACAGATGCCCTCCAAGGAGCGTCGGCTCAATGAGGGGGCCTCCCAGATGCAGAGGAACCTCTAGTGGCCCTAACAGGGGCGGTGGCGCCCCTAATGGCCCTTCCAAATATAGCAGTGTCCCCAGGTACCTCCCAGAGGCTCTGCCAGAGGCTGTGGTGCCCTCAGGGGCTTTTCCAGGGCCAGTAGCACCCCCAGGGGCCTCCTAGGGGCGGCTGCGCCGCCAGAGATTCTCCCAGGGGCGGCGGCATCTTAGGGGCCCTCCCAATGAGCAAGGCACTCCCAGAGACCCTCCCACGGGTGGCAGCTTCCCCACAGGCAATTGTTAGGGATGGTGGCGATTCCAGGGGCACTGCCAGACGAGGTGGGCCCCCCAGGGGCCATCCTTAACGGTGGCAGTGACCCTAGGGGCCCAACCAGGGGCGCCCCTTCCCGGGAGCCCAGTAGCTTGCTTGGTCTTGGTTTCGTACACACTGCATACGCCCACCAATCCCTTACTTAACTGTGATTGGTGGACTAAAATGTAACCCCACCAAATTTCAGCCAATAGGAGAACAGAGCAGTCAGTCAGCACAACACCCCAACTTATGTTTCCCTGTTGGATATTTATTCTCCAATTCATTTCAGAATGCGATATTACTGGAAATGTCATGGGCAAGTGTACTTATGTAACGTCATATCTCCCAGAGTTGTAAACAATGCAAAAAAAACAGACTGTAGGAGTCCTTCCAGGGGCAATAGCACCCAAACGGGCCCTCTCAGGGTTGGCAGTGCTTCCAGGGGCCCTCAAAGGAGCGCCGGCTCCATCAGGGGCTTTCCCAGATATAGAGGCGCCTCTAATGGCTCTAACATGGACGGTGGCACCCCTATGGGTCCTCCCAGATGTTGCAGTGCTCCCAGGTGCATCCCAGAGCCTCTGCCGGGGCTGTGGCGCCCTCAAGAGCCCTTCCAGGGCCGGGCACCCCCACAGGGGCCCTCCTAGGGGCGGCTGCGCCGCCAGAGATTCTCCCAGGGGCGGCGGCATCTTAGGGGCCCTCCCAATGAGCAAGGCACTCCCAGAGACCCTGCCACGGGTGGCAGCGTCCCCACAGGCAATTGTCAGGGATGGTGGCGATTCCAGGGGCACTGCCAGACGAGGTGGGCCCCCCAGGGGCCATCCTTAACGGTGGCAGTGACCCTAGGGGCCCTACCAGGGGCGCCCCTTCCCGGGAGCCCAGTAGCTTGCTTGGTCTTGGTTTCGTACATACTGCATACGCCCACCAATCCCTTACTTAACTGTGATTGGTGGACTAAAATGTAACCCCACCAAATTTCAGCCAATAGGAGAACAGAGCAGTCAGTCAGCACAACACCCCAACTTATGTTTCCCTGTTGGATATTTATTCTCCAATTCATTTCAGAATGCGATATTACTGGAAATGTCATGGGCAAGTGTACTTATGTAACGTCATATCTCCCAGAGTTGTAAACAATGCAAAAAAAACAGACTGTAGGAGTCCTTCCAGGGGCAATAGCACCCAAACGGGCCCTCTCAGGGTTGGCAGTGCTTCCAGGGGCCCTCAAAGGAGCGCCGGCTCCATCAGGGGCTTTCCCAGATATAGAGGCGCCTCTAATGGCTCTAACATGGACGGTGGCACCCCTATGGGTCCTCCCAGATGTTGCAGTGCTCCCAGGTGCATCCCAGAGCCTCTGCCGGGGATGTGGCGCCCTCAAGAGCCCTTCCAGGGCCGGGCATCCCCACAGGGGCCCTCCTAGGAGCGGTGGCGCCGCCAGAGGTTCTCCCAGGGGCCCTCCCAATGGGCATGGCACTCTCAGGGACCCTTCCAAGGGTAGCAGCGTCCCCACAGACAATTGTTAGGGATGGCGGCGATTCCAGGGGCACTGCCAGATGAAGTGGCCCCCCCAGGGGCCACCCTTAGCAGTGGTAGCGACCCCAGGGGCCCTACCAGGGGCGCCCCTTCCCGGGAGCCCAGTAGCTTGCTTGGTCTTGGTTTCGTACATACTGCATACGCCCACCAATCCCTTACTTAACTGTGATTGGTGGACTAAAATGTAACCCCACCAAATTTCAGCCAATGGGAGAACAGAGCAGTCAGTCAGCACAACACCCCAACTTATGTTTCCCTGTTGGATATTTATTCTCCATTTCATTTCAGAATGCGATGTTACTGGAAATGTCATGGGCAAGTGTACTTATGTAACCTCATATCTCCCAGACTTGTAAACAGTGCAAAAACAACAGACTGTAGGGGTCCTACCAGGGGCAATAGCACCCACAGGGGCCCTCTCAGGGTTGGCGGTGCTTCCAGGGGCCCTCAAAGGGGCGTCGGCTCTATCAGGGGCCTTCCCAGATGCAGAGGTGCCTCTAATGGCCCTAACATGGGCGGCGGCACCCCAAGGGGCCCTCCCAGAGGTTGCAGTGCTCCCAGGTGCCTACCAGAGGCTCTGCCAGGGACTGTGGCGCCCTCAGGAGCCCTTCCAGGGTCGTGCACCCCCACAGGGGCTCTCCTAGGGGCGGCGGCGCCGACAGAGGTTCTCCCAGGGGCGGTGGCATCTCAGGGGCCCTCCCAATGAGCGAGGCACTCCCAGAGACCATCCCAAGGGTGGCAGCATCCCCACAGGCAATTGTTAGGGATGGCGGCGATTCCAGGGGCACTGCCAGACGAGGTGGGCCCCCCAGGGGCCATCCTTAACGGTGGCAGTGACCCCAGGGGCCCTACCAGGGGCGCCCCTTCCCGGGAGCCCAGTAGCTTGCTTGGTCTTGGTTTCGTGCATACTGCACACGCCCACCAATCCCTTACTTAACTGTGATTGGTGGACTAAAATGCAACCCCACCAAATTTCAGCCAATAGGAGAACAGAGCAGTCAGTCAGCACAACACCCCAACTTATGTTTCCCTGTTGGATATTTATTCTCCATTTCATTTCAGAATGCGATATTACTGGAAATGTCATGGGCAAGTGTACTTATGTAACGTCATATCTCCCAGAGTTGTAAACAGTGCAAAAACAACAGACTGTAGGGGTCCTTCCAGGGGCAATAGCACCCAAACGGGCCCTCTCAGGGTTGGCAGTGCTTCCAGGGGCCCTCAAAGGAGCGCCGGCTCCATCATGGGCTTTCCCAGATATAGAGGTGCCTCTAATGGCTCTAACATGAGCGGTGGCACCCCTAGGGGCCCTCCCAGATGTTGCAGTGCTCCCAGGTGCATCCCAGAGCCTCTGCCGGGGCTGTGGCGCCCTCAAGAGCCCTTCCAGGGCTGGGCATCCCCACAGGGGCCCTCCTAGGAGCGGTGGCGCCGCCAGAGGTTCTCCCAGGGGCCCTCCCAATGGGCATGGCACTCTCAGGGACCCTTCCAAGGGTAGCAGCATCCCCACAGACAATTGTTAGGGATGGCGGCGATTCCAGGGGCACTGCCAGACGAGGTGGCCCCCCCAGGGGCCACCCTTAGCAGTGGTAGCGACCCCAGGGGCCCTACCAGGGGCGCCCCTTCCCGGGAGCCCAGTAGCTTGCTTGGTCTTGGTTTCGTACATACTGCATACGCCCACCAATCCCATATTTAACTGTGATTGGTGGACTAAAATGTAACCCCACCAAATTTCAGCCAATAGGAGAACAGAGCAGTCAGTCAGCACAACACCCCAACTTATGTTTCCCTGTTGGATATTTATTCTCCATTTCATTTCAGAATGCGATGTTACTGGAAATGTCATGGGCAAGTGTACTTATGTAACGTCATATCTCCCAGACTTGTAAACAGTGCAAAAACAACAGACTGTAGGGGTCCTACCAGGGGCAATAGCACCCACAGGGGCCCTCTCAGGGTTGGCGGTGCTTCCAGGGGCCCTCAAAGGGGCGTCGGCTCTATCATGGGCCTTCCCAGATGCAGAGGCGCCTCTAATGGCCCTAACATGGGCGGCAGCACCCCTAGGGGTCGTCCCAGAGGTTGCAGTGCTCCCAGGTGCCTCCCAGGGGCTCTGTCAGGGACTGTGGCGCCCTCAGGTGCCCTTCCAGGGTCGTGCACCCCCACAGGGGCCCTCCTAGGGGCGGTGGCATCACCAGGGGCCCTATGAGGGGCGTCGGCTCTCCCAAGGGATGGAGCACCCTAGGTGCCGTAACAGGGGCGGTGGCGCCCCATGGAGGCCCTTCCAAAGGTGGCGGTGCCCCCCAGGAGTTTTCCCAGTGGCAGTAGCACCCCCAGGGGCCTTTGCCGGGGCGTCAGCTCCCTCAGGAGTAGAGGTGCGCCTGCCTTCCCATGGGCAGTGATACATCTGCCAACCCAGGAGGCTAGTGGAAGGAACTGTGGTTGATAGAGGCAGTCCATTGTTGGTTTTATTGTACAGAGTTATGGTTTGGCTTTTTCATTTGCCTATAAAATCAACCTGACAACCCTGACTCGAGCCACAAGATTTACCTCACTTTAAACAGTCCCAAGAGTTATTTTTCATTTGGCTGGTGTTTTGTTGTCCAATTTCCCTTAGAAAACATCCTTCCACTTTTTACCTCTTCCAGCATTGCTAAAACTTGTTTATAAATCTCACGCCCCAAGCCAACCGATATCCTTAGCTTATGATTGGTCAATATGTTTTGAAAGCATAACTGTGAGTGACTGACTGACCTGCAGAAATATTTACTCTAGTGTTTACATTTGAGTTACAATACCCTAACATCACAAGAGTTATGAGTATGGGGGAGCTATAATATTGTTAGCAGTTCATAAGTTTGAATACTATGAGCCGGTTACAAGATCGCCGAGTATATAACTTACGTGGAGTTTTGAGTATCCGGGCCTTGTTTGTTTGAGGGACACAAATTCAATTTTTTGTTAAAGAACCAACAAGTTGACTAATGAAAGAGACTGAAATGAAGTTAAGACTATTGTAAGGTTTATTGCTATCTCTAAAATAGTACATTACTTCTGTGTATTTACAAGGCTACATAATATATCTATCAAACTTAAAATCTACACAAAAATAATAAACATTTTACTTATTAAATACAAATAGCTGTGTAAATTAATATTCACAATAATCAGGTCTACCAAAGCTTGAATGATGAAAAATGCATTATGGGAAGACAGGAATATAAATCTTTGACAGATTTGGGAAGATTGTTTTGGAATCTTGGGGTCAGAGTGGTCCAGAACTTACACTGTGTTGTGTATCTGTGTTTTGAGTTGGTGTACATGTTTGTGTGCACACATTGGGCTGAGGGGTTTGAAACTTTTCATTTAAGAACTTCATAGTTGGACTAAATTTATACTGCGTAGCAATAAGAGTGGTCCAAATTACAAACTCCAAATTTCAAGTTTAAACCCTGGATTTTACTGCTTTAAGTTGGTATACTGTGAATCGTGTAGCATAATGTCCACATGTTTAAACTTTATAAATTTCATTTATACTCATGTACAGTTGCCCACAGATATGGTGTTCCAACCCTTGCTAACCTATCCGAACATGTGGCATTGTCAGAATCTAGTTGAACCTTCTTTACAGATATTACATCAATCCCATCACTTAGCACAAATCTCAAATACAAATATTACCGAAAATATATATTGTTGGCCACTTGTTGGGAAAGGTGGCCAAGGGGCAGAACACTATACCTGTGAGCAACTGCACCTTCTTTAAGATATAATACACACATACTAAAAAAAAATGACAAATCATACAAACAAAGAAACTTCAAATATCCCAGCCTAGTGCAAACACCTATGTCAGCCTGTGTGACTATGTTTAATTATGTCCAAGTGTTGTATATTTATATGGGTACTGACAAATAATCTCCAACTGACCCCTTCTTGCAAGAGGGAGACCCCACTTAAGTCTTAATTTGTAGATAATCTTTACCAAGTTCATCAAAAACAAAGTTATCTCAACAACTCAAAAGACATCTAGTAATAATCTTCAGGTTTAAGATGGACAAGTTTCAGGTCACCCATAATATGAAAACATCCTTGAGGATACATGGACTAGATACTGAAGAAACACATGTGGCCACTTAGACCCATGTGCCTCTCCAGCCTCCTCTCTCCCCATGCACAGTCCATTTATAATGAGCCCTTATACAGCCAATCACAACCGCAAGTCAGTCAACTTATAAAAGACAACAAATATTCAATATTGTTGAAGATGGCTTATAATGGTCCATATACGAGAAATAATTCTTAAACTATCAGAATAAGATAAACAATTTCATACATTTTTTCATAAGATATAAAAGATGAATAGATTTTAATGCTGACGTACGTGCCGTTGAACAATTACCTGCCCGTTGCCCTAAATGTGTGTTAGTGACAAAATAAAGTAATGGGCTGATTGGATAGATATTTCTTCCCTGATATGGTTTCTGAAAAGCAGTTTTGGCACAATGCAAAAGGAGGAATTTCATGATATAAATGAGCTGCAAGTTGGAATTCTAAATTACAGTATATTCTGCAAGAGAACTGTAGAATATAAAGGAACACCCATCATGGAATGAGGAGAATGGAGTTGTATTAAATGCAGTCAGACAGTGTAGGGGGTTAAATGAGGAGTTAACCCTTAACAGATTCATGTGGCTTCACAAAAGGAATTGTCCCAGTGACACTATAAAAAAGTCCTGCCAATATGTAAATGAATATGCAGATCCCCACACAAGGTGAAGAGTACAGTATATAATTGATAATAAAATATATCCTACCTATATAGTACAGTATGATCATAAGTCTTAAAACACTTCCACACGACAAGAAGAGTTAAGGAAACTGAAGAATAACTGATGATATACCTTAAAACAATGAAAATCTTTAGAACATGATCAAACATTACCACCAGTGACTTCAGAACTGGCCCCAACTTCCTCCACTAATGATTTATCACCATTTAAATATCTTTGTTTAACAGAGTATTGTATAAGATCTAAAAGAAAACTTTTCTCCTCTTGACTGTACTTTTAAAAGTTCTATGCTACTTATGTTGTACTATGTTGCCAATAAAAGTACTTAAAAGATACACATAAAACAGGTAATCACACTTCAAACATAAACATTATGCTATTCCCCTATTCTTAAACAGCTCTTTAACAATACGTACTTTAAGTAGATTGCCATCATGTATCTACAGCTTGATGGTATTCTGGTGAAGCTTTTATAAGGTTACATTGTGAGAAACTTATTATATAATGAGACAATAATCTTGCTTTAGAACACACAGGTAAATACTGTATATTACCCAATGCTGTTACAAGTGCAAATTTCCAGCAGGACTGGTGGAGGTTAGCCAATGCTGAGACTGTCAATTAAAAAATAAATTTATATTACCAAATTAGCCAATATTTCTTCCAAAAACTGGTGAGAGCAACTAATTTCTTTAATTGTATGATTCTGGCCTTTGTTTCACATATCACCAGAAACAATTAAAATGACTTCATTAATAGTACAGAAGAGTCCACCAGTGTATGTGTTCACAATGATAATCACCTGAACAGACAGCACCCAAGCAATTAATCAGAACACGACCACAGTTTCTAACATTACAACAATGTGGAATTGTTATGAGGCACTCAACAAGATTTATCACTAATTAACATTGAAAAATACGATTCCTACATATAGTTTTATCACTTATACACTACTGCCAACAAAACAGACACTCCAGAAATTATAAAAAGTATCTAAAATTATCAAACATCGGCCAATGGAATCTCGCATACAATATTAAAACCTAACATTAAGTGCAAGACCTTATATGACAAACACACCATAATTAAGTGTTTCAGAGCTTAGATAATAAATTGATCTAGTGTAAAAGGCAGCAATTGGACGGGCTGATTTACATAATACAGTACAACACACATTCTGCGGCAAGGCAATTATATGTGACGGGAACACACACATACAGGACAGTTACTCAAAAGCTGCACTCACTATCCAGTACACTTATAAAAGACACCCTATCATACATATAAGTAATTCTTACTCTTATATTCCCCAGCACTACAACCATCAATTTCAAAAAGTTTATCTCAGTTATTTTCTTATATAATACTCCAGTTTTAGATACAAAATATATTCATGTAATATCTGTCAGCTGTTATTATAGGTATGAGTCGTATAAGCAACAAGCTAACGCCTCAACACCCGGGCACAGTGGCTAAAATGACACTTAATGGTTCAACAGTGCCATTAATATGTCATCTTGTTTGGGACAGGTTCTCCAGGATCTTGTTACATTTTCCCAGGCACCATTAAGGCACAATCAATTATTCTGGAGGGATTGTTATAGCACTGATATAATTACATTGTTCATCACTTCTTGACTGATATGGTCATTAAAACAATTACAAAGTGAACAGTTCCAAAGCAACGGTCTGCAAGGAGGTAAGAGTTTTACTATACAACTGCTGTTAGGTCCTGCAATATACACCTATGACCCTAACACGTACAACTTAATACCACACGGAAATGTTTTGCCTAAGTCGTTAGTTTAGCTATGTACAAGAGATATGTAGGAAGTTCTCATGATCAATGTTCTCCATATAGGATGCATGTAATTCTTTGTCTTTTCTTCATCTATTTGTTATTACAGTAAATCCTCATTTATCCAACTGAACTTCTTTCCCTACATGAAATACTGTATTACTATTCCTACCAGTCCATAAATGTTATCATGAATAGATGGAAGAAGAAACACTACAGCAACTCCTTTTATGTTGAAAACTGTTTATCTAGCAATGTTCAGATTCAATTTAGTGGATCCAAGCAGATGCCATATAACTCATTCTTTGACTTAGATGTTACTAATAAGTATTGTTCAATATTAATGATGACAAAGTATTTTTTAATGAACACAATATTTACTTTTGCTTCTATAAAAAACATGAACCTTTTCACAGGAGTGGGTGTAGGGGAATAAAAAAAAATTACCTGTGTGGCAAGACTCCTCGTCGTACCACGCAGTAAATGTGGGAAACAGGGTATTGAATATAACTAACTCTACACCATGACATACACCATGATATTTTACGACACAAAGCTTAATATGTGATAAAGAGCTTCCTATCTCACTGGTAATGAAGCCCATGAAGTGATACATTATGTGTACACGAGGGGAAGATAAATTGTAATGAACCAAGTGAAAATGGTTTTGAAGTAAGAATTGCTTTCACATGCATCAATCTTATAAATGATCAATGCTATGGCTACTTGCTTTGGCTGCACACACACACATATATCGAGTTAAAAGTTAAGGGAAGAAGAGGGAAATGCAGTCTTCTTTCTATCTCTATCCAGGCTAAATAGCAACAGATGTAACAAGACCTCGATATTTTACCACTTATGAATGGACAAATCAAGACTGACAACAAGTAGTGTTTAAACCTGACATCACCACAAACAATATTATGGGGAGCACACACTCAAGCATTCCCAGAAGTACATACACTTTCTCTGCCTTCTACTATAAGTACAAGTCCACTCTTGGCCTGGGGCGAGAGGGGAGGATGACAAGACACTTTGAAAGGAAATTAAAAATCTACACAAGGAGCATGAGGAGATATGGTTACATTATATGGCACCAAATGATAATGGTAATCTATTTACAAAGTACAACCAATAATCTATCTCTTCAACTATATCAAGCTTCTTCCAACACAATATTTACCCAACACTTCAATCAGTTTTACTCGACATACAGAAAATATTATTGGACTTCAAATCCCTTAAGTAAAATACTGCTTTTGGATACTGTATGTAAGAACAGATTATAAAGTGTACAGCAATGTCAATAATACTTTACTATGATATTTTTGTGTTAATGTAACTAATACAACCTACACTATGATCGCATTTGGTGGCATCTCAAATATGAGTAGAAAGAGTAAGTAAGTACATCTGCAGTTGGGAAGGAGGTACAGTATGCAAACTTAAGAGGTCACCTTCCTGTGTTGGGGATTCAGGAAATGGTTTAATAGGATAGATTTACAGGGATGGATGGCGAGACATAATAAAGAACAGAAAGTAAACACACAACCAGGAAAGTTGATCAGCTCACATCACTACCCAGTTCATTTTGATAAGAGAGGTTTTACTGCTCGACTGAAAACACTTTTAGAGAAGCATATTTTTTTCTACATGATGATATTTAAGATGAATTTACAAAATGGACAAAAACAGTAGTTGCCTCCTGTCCTCCATGAAGGAAACATGGACAGGCTAACTGTGATCATGTATGAGAAAGTCCTAAACTTGTCGCTAGAGTGGACAAAAAGGATTTGTTGACCTTTTTAATACCTGCTGGTGCAACCTTGAGCAATTACTGGATGCTGTAGTAATTATACTGCACATTGTGATGGAATGACCTGTACATATATTAAATGCTAGTTAAAGTGAGAAACAAACAATAAACATTTACAAGTGTTATGTACAAAATTGAGAAAATAAAAATGAATGGCAAGATCCATTTCGTCGGTTAAAATTAAATGAACAAATACGTTATAATATTTACAAGTTCTCGTGTCGACTCTACACAAAAATAGAGGGAATAGATTTTAAACACTGTTATCTTTTCATAAAACTGGAATGCTTCTATTCTTAGCATCTACTGTAAGTCTATAAAACTTGAATTAAGTATTTAAGTTTTGTTCTTTCTGGTTACTTGTACAGAACATTGACATTTCATTAACTTTTACTGCAGTGATTTGCTCTAAAAAGTTTGCCAAACACTTTCACATCTAACTTGAGACTAAACTAACATACTTACATCAGAATATGGCCATGTTTAGACCCAAAAATCAACACAAAATAAAGCCTCTTTGGTGATATAATAGTCACAATAATAAAGTATGTATATGTATGTATATATATGTATATTTATATATAAAGACATAAATACACTTTAATTACCAACCCCTTAGGAACAATAGATGGGGCTCAGCAACATAACTCTCCCAGACACTACTCACGTGCCTGTAACATCTCAGCTTCATGAATGCATTTATACCACATTTAGCTGCCAATAGTGAACCTCAATTCATTATGAAGTGGAACAGACAATCAATAGTATAAATTGCTTCATTTCAAATTCTAAAAAATATAATTTATCATGTAATTTCCTTGAGTATTATTATTTCTTTGCATTCTAATATTCTTTCCTTGGAATGCTTAAGAATTAATCCTGCATTTAAAGAGATGCCATTAGTAATGATACCTATGTATCAGCTGCCAACTGGACCATAAGCCATACACACCAGATTACATTTACTGCTGAATATACTGTATGCTTATTGGCTGCTCACATCACATTACCTCTTTAAGTATAGGCACATGATAACCCTTCACGGTTTACAAAAGGCACTAACATAAACCACCATATGTTACAGTTATATAAAATGCAAGGCTACAGTACACAGTTAACAGGGGGAGTGTCTGAAGGACCTCATCAGAGGGACAAGGAGAGACGGTGGCCCTGCCTGACGTAGGAAAGGATGTTGAAGGAGTTCAAATGCAGTTGCTCGTTGGCCTGGATCTCTGACCAGCATCTTCTCCAGGAATCCTTGTAGGCGTGGTGATATCTGAAACATGTCATTTGTATTGTATGGCCAATCATAAGAATATCCTCGACTATCATTTCAATTTATAGAGCAGGCATACACTGGCACTGTGGACAGAGCAAACATACATGTGCACTATGGGGCAAATTATTTTATACTGTTTAACATTTTCAATCTTATTTGTTATGATTAAAATACAAAATTACACTAAACAACATCTGATGACCTTATGTTTGTTGTTTTGTAATATGGTAATGTTAGTAGTGTGTGATTATTCTGCTGCCAGTGTCTCTTAATTCCAGGTTGTAATGTATTTTGGCTTTGTAAGATTTCCCTTTTTATTATTCAGTGTATGTGTTATTAATTTATCATTGAAATAAGTAAATTCTATAAACTTGTTTTGTGAAAAATTACCAGCAAAGTTTATTGTTGTTCTTTATGTGTTAACTACTGTATACTGCAGTGATTAATTAGTAGCTTCAATTCTTTTTTAATTTTTTTTAAAAGATTTCTAGGAGGTGAGCAATACCCACACAGCCAACTGGGTGTCTTAAGGATTTATATACAATATACTGTAGTACAGTATATAAAACTCAACAGCACACCACATAACGCAGATAAGTTTCTGTGAATGTGTTGGGTTAAACAAGTTCTCTCACTAACAGATCCCACTCAACAAAACAAGAACCAACCTTATGAGAATTCTTTAACTTAGGTGGCGGCATATCCCTTATTCGTCTCATGGCCTGCAATGGGGGCTCGTTGAAGAATGGGGGCTCCCCATCCACCATCTCGATCACCATGATACCCAGCGACCAGATATCTACCTCAGGCCCATAAGGGAGTCTGGATATGACTTCTGGGGCCATCCAGTATGGAGTGCCCACCAGGGATTTGCGCTTGGGCAGCTCTTGAGAAACTTGGGCGCAAAATCCAAAGTCGGACAGTTTAACCTGAGAAAAAGAAATTCACTTATATATAATCGTCTAGAATGAATGGTATGATTAATAAAATGTAACAAAAGCGACACAATAAAAGATGAAAAAGCTTATGCCATCGAAAATTTTGTCAATTACTATTTTTTATCTTGACAGGATCCACATTTCAATATTTTATTTGGCTAACACAAGAGGATTTTATTCAGCACAGAGACCCCTGGTATACAAGAGGTTAATAAACCATTTCCACTATCCCTTTGGCAAGTGCAGTTTGCATCTGAAGTCAAATGAATAAAACCTTTATGCTACATTGTTTTGGGGTTTTGTTTTTTACCTTTTTTGTTGCTTGCTATGTACCAGTACTGTACTATAATCACTGATACCAATATATTGCTTTTTAGCTATAGTGGATTTAGAGCCAGGTTGGTAAAATATTATTACATTACCAGAACTTAAGATTACCTTCTGTACAGTACTGTATTTACCAGTTCATACACAAAATCCTATGTTTTCCCCTAAAAAAACTTTCAAATTACTTTCAATACATGAATGATGAGTTGTACTAAAACAGATAACAATATTTCAAAAAAATTCTTTGTAAGATAGGGATGTCTTAAAAGGCTGTGAATTAATTAATGACTCTTGAAATAACTACATTACACTTTATATACTCAAATATCAAATTAAACCAAACTTGCAAAATTTATATCATGTTTTTATATGTTTTAATAAATACAGAATGACCTTACCATTTGGTGATTTTGTTTGTGACTTTGACGGTAAATATTCTTTGTTTCCAACTTTTTTTTTCCACTCTCATCATAAAGGTTAATGTTTTCAAGTAGATATATCTTTACAAACATTATATCCAGTATTACAGTGAGCGTATCCTTAACAGTTATACCTGTACTGAATTTATTTGTGACACATTAATATCAAACATTATGTATGAACCACTGAGCCTCTACCTACTACCATCAGCTAAAAACAACCCGACCAGTTATGCTCTAGACAAGGTAAACTTCTCAATATGGCCCCCACTTAGACAACAAGCCAGACAAAACAATATTCCCGTCTTTTCCAGGTGAAAATCTGAAAAAAATCCAGGTACAATACTTCGACAGAATAACTAAATTAGAGGTTTCAGTAATATGTACTGTATATACGTACTGTACTAATATTGGGAAATCTAAAGATGATATAAATATGACCCATCCCAAGCCTAGTGATGAACCTTGAACTCCCCCCCCCCCCTCCCTCCTCCATATTTTTCTCCTTGTACTTGTGCGATTCACGTGGTTCGACCTGGCCGTTCCAAAAAAGCCGGAAATCCATCAAAACCCAAAAGTCACACTCCTGATCCACCTATATGACTCATAATTAATATGAAATAATCCACTTAAATAAAGTCACTTACGGTAATTATAAGAACGGTTCATCTCTGACAATAATCATTGCAGAAGTAGTAGGTACAACCTGTAATATTTGGTTATTTGATCGCTAACATGAAATATGATAGGTAGACAAATAATTCAGTATTGGAGTGGACTATTGACTGGAATTTATGGTAAGATTGCTGTCAAAATAACAATACCTAAACAGGATTTTGAAGTTGAATTGAATTCACATAAAATTCCAGGTCTATTTGTAAAATTCCCTGGCTTTTCCAGGCTTTCCAGTCCCAAATAAAATTTCTTGCCCTTTCCAGGTTTTCCAGACCAATAGACACTGTGATTAGTTTTCAAAAGACATGTGGTATAATAAAATAACTGACTCATACAAAAGAAGAGAACTTACCCTGCCATCACTTGCTAACAAGATGGAGTCACTCTTGATGTCTCGGTGAATGACTCCTTGTGAGTGCAGGTATGCTAGAGCTTTGAGGCATTGTCTACACACCTGCAGGTATAAAACAAAACATTATCCAGTTAATAAAGTCAATGGAATTAAACAAAATGCAATATCCGTATACTGGTACTGTAGTTACAATGTAAATTCAGCAAGAATTAACTTAAACTCATTCAACTTCCTACATCTAAAATTTCTTAAAAGGTATTTCCTGAATATATTTCCCATTTCTAAAGTGGGGTCATGACTGAATCATCTACTAACAAATTCTAATAAACTAATAATATTCAGTTTCAGGCTACAGTGAATAATTTACCAAATCATGTTAGATGTGGAAACTTAACCTTTACCCAGTAGTGTTCAGCAAAAGATCTTCACACTGGTGCCCCTGCCAGCAGACCAACACTATTCTTCCAGCATACTTTTTTGGACAGCTGTATTGCACAAGTAACTTTGATATACTCTACTGTATTTGTGTTAGAGAAACTGGCATTCTACCTTAACTAGACTCTGTAAACATCACCTGGTCGGAGGAGACTTTACTGTGAGAGATGTGACAAAACCAAGGGGCAGCCACCACCACCCCAAACCCACACTTCACTGACCGTAGCAATCTGTTCCTCGTCCATCCTGGCGTGGGTGACAATATCTGTGAGTGCTCCCCCTTCCAGGAACTCCATAACGACCCACAGCTCGTCCTCCACCAAAAATGAGTCGTACATCTCGACGATATTGGGGTGGTGATAATCCCGCATTATTACCACCTCGTTAAACAGAAGTTCTCTCCGCTGTTGTTTCCGCAAGTCCATCTTCTTTACTGCAACCTGGGAGTACAATAAAAACAGTTGACTGAAATTAGATGGTTAATGATATTTTTTTTACTGTAATTTGGTGAATCATAACTGACTCCATACTAATTCATCCACTTACTTTCACCATGACTCTAATTTATTAAACCAAGGGAGAGGACAAGGAATATTGCCTCTTTGGACTACAACCCACTTTTTAAATTAATCCCAAAGTGAAGATTGGTTGAATGCTGTACATAACATCAGTGAGCCAAGACCTACCTGACTACCAGACTCTCTATCACTGGCTATGCACACGATGCCCGTGGATCCCTCCCCAATCTTGATGAAGTTGTCCAGGTTGTATCTGGGGTCACCTGGACTCACCACCATCTGCAGTGCTGCTCGGAACTGTTGAAGAAACATGTTGGCACTACGGTTCTATACACATAATAGTAAAACTATATTTCTGTCATGTCATGTTGAAATGTAAAACAAAATGATAGCAAAATATTTGTTGTACTACAAATACTCTAAGCGCAAACCTGTTCGTGCGATAATCTCTGCTGGTCGTGTTGCTTGGCTGCCGGGTGGTGCTGTGAAGCGCTGCCATGAGGAAACCCTGGAGGAGATTTCCCCGGCAAACTAGTTGTATTGTTGTTGGTGGTACTGTTGGCACTTGCCCCACTGCTGCCCCCTTCTCTCCCCTCCCCGCTGGCTTTACGGTCTCTCAACGTCACCTGAGGCATGGTGTTGTGGCCGGCAGACTGTGGGTCAAAGCGGTTCCCATTATGATCTTGTTGAGAGGTGGTGGATCCTTTCCCAGATGGGGAGTTTTGTTCAGGTGCCGGTGCTGGTGGCTAGAAGGGAACAGTGGCATCTTTATAATGAACTTAAATCAAATTTCACCCAGAAAAAGCTTTGCTATGTGTATTTGATCAAACAGGTTGGGGTTCTATAACATTATTACTGAGTGAAGGGATACAACATCAGCCTCAGAGAGTTTGGCTGAAAAATGACTTGAAATATGTGAGGTACCTTTGAATACATCTGGGAATGAGGTGGAAGCTGGTGGGGAGGTGGTGGTAACTTTTGTACTCCATGTGGTGGAGGTGGAGGGGGTTGCTGCTGTTGATGTTGCTGCTGTGGATGTTGAGATGGATGTTGTGGGAGTTGAGGTTGTTGCTGAGATTGTGACTGTAGTTCCTGCTGTTGTGGATGCAGCTGATGTAACTGACTTTGGGAAGTGTGATGTGGAGGAGGAGGATGACCCGGGGGGGCACCATGAGGAGACTGGTGTGAGGGCGGGAGAGGCTGAGGCCGTCGCTGGTGGGTACGCTGTGAAGACGGAGACTGGTGAGGATGTTGACCAGGATGTTGATTTGTAGGATGAGGATGTTGATTAGATTGTTGATGAGCATGTTGATTAGGATGTGGGGGAGGGCCAGACAGTGGGTGTTGACCAGGGTGTGGCTGAGACTGGTAGTGTGGACCATTGTGGTGTCCGGGGCCACCGCCTGCTTCGGGCGGTAGCTGTGCCGGAGGTCGTCCACCCTGTATCAAAAAAAGAACAGAATATAAGAGATACAGAATCTATACATTTTCAATATTACTCCTTTCCTTACACTGTCTTCCTAAAATCTCTTTACAAACTTTCTATTATATCTATTCCTTGCATCTTCCTCTCCCTTCTACTGTTTCAACATAACCAAGTACAGAGACTACAACATGTTCTATATCACACCCACTTAAAGTATACAGTATATTTAACTTTGTTTATCCAATACGAAGCAATATATTTTGGGAATGTGTTCCTTTGCCTGGGATTTTGGGGGCTACTTGGGCTAATAAGACCCACATTTGTAAATTAAAAAAAAAATAGATAAACAAGGACTACCTGTACTACATAACAAATAATATTGAAGCACATAAATATACATACTGTATAAAAATCTCACTAATTGGAATCTTATCTAATCCAAACTATAGTCACAGATGATGAACCAAATGACACTGAGCACTGAGCTAGGACCACAAGAGTAGCACTTAGCTTTATACCTTATATACTAACCCATGCCAGTGTTTGCCACAAATAGGAATGCAGTACTACATAATATTAAACAATATAAGTAAGATAAAAACATGAACACATCCCACTTCTCACTTAAACCAAACTCTGGCCACAATGAATGGAGTACTGTACAGTAATGGTATAACCTGATGAGCCAGCACCATGAGGGGCACACCTAACTCAGTCTTAAATGTCAGGCAATGAATTTTTGACATTTCACAAAGTTTCATTATCATGTGTGAACAGGAACTTATTCACTGTTCTACTTAGCCTACCAGTTCCTGGTTTTGACTCACTGGCCAGCCTGACATCTACACGGGTCTTTGCTAGGCAGACAGCCGACTGCTCGCCAATTCTCCAACTATTTATCATAACTTTTTTTCCTCTGAAGATCTTTACAAAAACCCTTTAAAGGTTTTCTTTCATAGCTTCATGTTAGTGACTTAGTGACTTAGAGGCTCATACGAGGTGACCTTATATAGTATAAAGTTTGATTAGTGTTGTTTCCTTAAACGGTAGCTTACTGATAAATAAGCTAAATCCTTTATCAATGAATAGAATATTTCACCCTTCATAAGCATAAAACTGCTTTTTAAAGTTACTATATTTACAACTTTAAATGTGTGGAACTTTTGTTAAAACTTTGACATGTATTCTGTTGAATGATTTTTGTCTAGTGAAAAACTAAACTCCTTTAATTTTATTAATTCTTTCGAGTATAAATGATCCGATTATTGTTTGTTACGGAAAACACCTCAGACATTAGGGCGTATCTATCTCGATTAAGAAAGGTCACTGTATAGCTGGTATAACAGAAGAACATCAAAAATCAGCAAACAGTAATAAAATTATAGGAGATGAGTAATTAATGTTGAGAAATAAATGAAACTTTCCAAGAGATTAGTTCCAGCACAGCAAAAGTTGAGCACTGACCTGTGGATGTGGTGGATGGCCATTGTGAAGATTCTGGTGATGGGGAGGTGGAGGTGTAGGGCCGTGTTGTCCACTGCTTCCAGCTGACCCTGCAGAGGAGGGTCCAGAGGGTGTTCGTATACCTCCCATCTCTGGTCTACCCCCTGTTCCCCATCCATCCCGTCGCATGTCCGGATGATGGGGACCTCTTGGATCGCGGGGGTCCCACCGATCCTCTCCATTGATGGGATGACCGTGGGGAGGTCCCGGGTAAGGAGGCCCACCATGTACAGGTCCATGAGGACCAGGGTGTTGTGGCCCATGACCCTGGTGGGGACGCAGGTGTGGGGGATAACCGGGAGAACTTTTGGGAGGTTGTGTGGGACTGAGTGGGTGATGAGGTGGGTGTCCAGGAGGGCCCTGTTGGTGCCCTGGATGACCCTGGTAATGGCCTGGGTGATTTGGATGAGGCATGTGTTGACCAGGTCCTGGGTGCTGCGGGTGCCCTGTGTACTGTGGATGGCCTGGGTACTGAGGGTAGGAGGGCCAGTTGTGTGGGGGACCATCCAGCACTTCTCCCTCGTGAAGGGTTGGCGGCAGGTTGTAACCGCCCCACTGCTCAGGCCTACGGTGCCTGGGAGGACTGGAAGAGCGCAGTGAGTTGGATCGTGCCACACTGGAAGTCTTGGGAAGGCTGGCAGGTCCATTACTATTATTATTATTATTATTGTTGACATTGTTGTTGTTGTTATTGTTGCCCCCACCTCGTTCTCGTGTGTTTGTCTGCAAGAATAAAACAAAATAAATAATGTTTCAGTTACAAATTCTACCCTGTATTTTTTTCACCTTTCCCCATATCCAAGTTAGTTTTACTCAACATTTTACTTTTTCACTTCTTATACACTGTATCAGCCTCACTTCACTCATGACTGGGTTATGGTCTGACCCACAGTGTATGCCCTAAGTCTTAGTATGTGTTCAAGTTCTTTCCCAGCTTCATATAACGTCCTCAAACTCTTAGTTCCTATTCTGAGTTTGAGCCTAAATTCTTGTTTGCATTTGTAAGGAGACTAGACCATCCAAAATCTTGCAATGTACACACCTATGCACACATTCTACCATAACTCTTCGTCAATATTACCTGTGGGTTTCTGTTTGGGTCGGCCAGGTTGAGGGTGGCAAATCCCCGGCTGAGTCTGCTGGAAGAGTCTTGTCCCCTGGTAGTTTCCGGTGGCATCTACATGAGCAGATGGAGAAAAACATTGTTGTGAAAATTAATGATAAAGTTTATAAAAAGATAAATTATAAATGTAAAACAAAATAACAATATATATTTTGCTGGTGATGGTAATGGTAAATCACGGAGGACAAATGTGTTACCTTCATGTCGAGCATATCCACGGGCGTGATCTCGGATGGGTCAACCAGCGGCATGGGCCTGCCCTTGTCCAGTGCATTTGAAACAATTCCTTGCCATTGAGGTGGAAGTCCAACATACCTGAGGACAACAATTTGCAGGTTGTTGCAGCATTAACTCATTCATCTACTCAAACTCAAACTTATGTTGCTTATTTTTGGCCTACAAACAATGTATGTAGATGGCTGTTCTACTAAAAGCACACTGTCATTGATTGTAGTAGTTAGTCAGTCAGTCAACTCTTCTCATAGTATGGTGATGAGAGCCAGCTTCATCCCTAGGTGTTGTCAAAGAGGTGAAAGAACTCTCAGTGGCTATTCTTAACCTATATTAAAGTGCCTAGCCACTCCATGTCCTTAGATGCACTCACATATCTGGGAACCTCTCGACGCCAGAAGTTGTGTTTAACAAGTTTGTCTGGATCTATATTTCAGGTATTGTGTGAGGCTGTTCATGTTCTTTGTAAGGTAGAAAAGTTATCATAATTACTGGTATACAAACTGTGCACCAATTAACAGTAGTTTTCTAACCTATACTGTATACACTTCATCAAGACAATAACAAGTCCAGAAGACTCTTAAGACTTCAAGTTTAATATCTATTGTTTGTAGTGAGTAAAGTGGGTATCCTGAGTTATCACAAGTGTTTAGTTAACAGTTCATAATTACTGTACAGTACTGTGCAACTTGTCCCAATCCTTTGGTGTGACAGAGTTCATTATAATATTGTCTGTGCTTGTGTATATTTTGAAATTAGGAGGAAATGAGCTGTGGTTGCCTGTGGTCCATGTTACTCAAACTACAATGTAATTAAAACAATTTATCTGAGAGCTGATAACATTACATCCTAACTAAAAGTCAATCATAAAAATCTATACAGTATGTACAGTAACTGACTAACTGACTAGTTTTCTGTAAATTCTAATGATTGTTAAGAAATGCAGTGCAGAGTAGTTAAAAATGGAGAAACTTTTGTCAATACTTCCATTCACTAACTATGAGAAAAAGGTCAAAATAATAAGAGAGGAGAATTACAAACTTTTGTTCATGGTGATCAAAGCCAGTGTGGACGCGGTGCTCAAAGTTGCTCGGTGCTGATATTTGCACTTTCTTGCTCTTCTTCTTAAACATTCTGCCCCGCGTCTCTTCACCTGCCAAAAACAATTATACAGTCACAACTTACAAAACCTTTCACAATTTCTTATATAAAAGTGATGGTCAGATGCTCTTACATGCATATTAATGTGATTTTAAGTACAATACACCTATCAGCTGCCTACAGAAATTTTTAAACAATTAAAAAAAACTCCAGGAAATTTTATATTGAAAGATACAAAATGGTTGAACTCCTATTCCTTATGTTTTCTTAAATTTTTCTCAGCTAGCAATAATGTGGTGTCCGCTAAACTAAAAAAAAAATAATTAAACAGGTTTTTTTAACTGTCCCTACGAAAAACACAATATCATAAAAGGCATTGTTCTCTTGTCCAATTAGTCACATTCATTTCAATTGCAAGACTCTTTTAATGGCAGAACAGACTGACTTTGTGTCAAGTTTCTATAACAAAGTTTTACTCATAATTTGTGTTACTACATTCTCTTTATAAGTTTAGGTAAAGATTTGGTATTGTACAGCACATATTCGGAAATTACTAACAAACATATATTCTTCTTATGTTTTTGAGGGTGATTTAAACGCGGGGTTAAAACACACGAACCATACCTTTGGTTAACTGACCTAACTTTTCCTAAAATAAAGAAAAATAAAAAATTTACAAAAGTTTACCTTATTTAACCAATGAAGGAGGATAAAGTGAATCTACTTGTAACAGTGAGTGAGTGACGCAGTGTCCACAACAAGCAGGAAAGTGATGGTCATAAAAGAAAGCGATAACATTTTATATTCGGAAAGTATTGCTTAAATTATTTCTAAATTGGTATTATTTTTCTTTATTTCATTATCCGTGCTTGCCTTCAGGGTAGAACTAAATAAGAATACAATTGAAAACTTTCCAATGTAAGATTTATCATGAAAATACTCAATATGTTTACTGTGGTTTAGTAAGAAAACACCAAAAAACAGCTACATCAGTTACATAGTATAAATTTTGTTGAATTTATTTTGTTAGGAAAAGTTAGGTTAGGTTAGGTTAGGTTAGGTTACCCCAAATAAAGGACATAAAACATTCTTTATATGACAGGCAGTAACATGTGTACCTAATATGTCAAGGGTCTGAGTCCTGTGAGAAGGGTGTTATCCAGTGTGACCCTTACTACTAGGGTTCCTGTACTAACACCGGATACACCACCTGCCCGAACATCTAGTTAGCTGTTACGTTGTGAAAATTAAAGAAAAAAAGGACAGACCTATTTTTTGTAATTTCCGATTAGGTATTTTAGATTATTTACTTATATTTATATTATATATGTAAATACTGTATGAATTTGCATCCAATAAAATAAATTAAATTAAATATATTCGTGGCTCGCAAATGTGAATGTTTACGATGATTTTACTGAATTAATATCAAACTATCATTCATATCTTTGAGTTTAACATTAATTTATTCTTTTTCTTGGTAATATTAATATAAACAAACCTCTTCCCTGACCATGGCTGATGACCCTACACCTGAACTGCTGTTGTATCCTAGTCACACTCCACCACCACATAATGTCTCACTCTACACCACCACACACACACATACTGGGGGTGTAAGCCAGATCATGAGGTTCACACTGCCATTTGTGGAGTAAAATGTCAGAAGTACAACCTTGAGTCAGCATACCAACAAGGTTAACATTAACACTCACACCCCATCCTGTTTTTCTCCACTATATCACTTTTATTTCCTTACACATCACTCAAATCGTCACTGTAAATGATCCATATGAGTCCTAAATACCCCTCATAGTTAGTCTTGAGGAGTAATGTAGCCTGTGGGCGAGGATAATCTCACTCTAAGGTATTTTTGTTTACCATTTCTCCTGAACTACACAAAATACTACCAGAAAAACGCGTTAACCTCCTTTACCTGTAGCTCATTTCTCGGCTTCAAACCCCAGGAAACACGCATTTAATGGCTCTAACACCAACTACAACTCTAGCTACCACGTTCACCTACACCGAGATGACGACAGGGCGAGGAAACAGTGTAAATTACCTCAACAGTGTGGTAAAAGGTATTGTAGCAGGTTAGACGCACACCGCCATGTTGTTACCTGTCATCCGGGACCTGGACCAAAACAGGTGGGGAGAGATGCTGCCCCTCCCGCCTCTCCGCTTAGCTATGTACTCTAATTAAATCACTACTATTACCTCCCTACACTATATAACTCAATTATCTTATACCATATCGATTAAAATATCTATATAGAGCTTATCTAATCCAAATAATAGGATATATAATGTGGAATAAATGTAAGAACTGAATATAAGATAAATTGACGTTTTCTGTGAAGACATATATCACTGGTCATTTTCTATGAAGATATATACTACAGAACAACGGGAGGATTGTGTGAGGGTCTGGTGTAACCCAACACTTGACTATAACTGTTTAGGTTTACACTCCACCAAGCAACCCCTTTAGAAGGAAAACTCTCCCTCTATCCATCAATATCCACGTTACAAACAGTCTCAGTCGAGCTTCCAATTGCCCTACCTGTTTCACACACCATGGTGGAGGTATATATGCAGATCCTTTTTTTACAGTACATCTATACCAAAAGCTAATAAACTATACGAGTCTAGTTGATAAAAGCCAAACACAACATAACACCTTAGCTAGAGTCAAGTGTCCATCAGAGGGGAGGTCCAACTGGGTGGAAATGGGTGACTTAGGGCCTCCACTATCATTAAATATCCTCGTTCACCTGCTTTACATTTGATCATTCACTTGTAGTATGACTTTCTAATAAATGCTCCTCGCACAACGTCCCTTTAAACATAGAGCTGAGCCCATCACCTACGTCGAGTACCTAGGAGTTGTACTTTGTCTGCTTGTTGGCAATTTCAGTTTTGGTAGGTAAATAGAGCGTGAAGGGATGGATAGATAGATTAGAAATATGTTTGTGGGAGAGTAAGGAAGAATAAGATAAGAAGCAACCGAGGAAGGGAATAAAAGAAAGATGAAGGAAGAGAAGGGAGGGAGGAAAGGGTGAAGGAAGAGTAAGTCAGAGAGAAGGGAAGAGGGAAGAAAAGGAGGGAGAGAGGATGAGAGGGAGGGAAAACGGAAAGGAAGAATGGGGAGAAAGGTTTTTTTCTTTTTAGTTTAACAAATTTATTAACAAAGCTTGGAGTACAGTTTGCCTATTCTGAGTAATTCAGTCAGGTGGGAAGAAAATTGAAGAGAAAGAGGAGGGAGGAATGGTGATAACCACGTAGCACATAAAACATTAATAATTATCCATTGTTTTTACCCTACGAATCGTATAAGAGATGTATATAATAAAAATGTATAACAACTATTTAAAAACTATATAACAAATATTTGATAAATGACACACTTATAAGTAAACTATGGAATGTTATCATCCCAATGCCACCTAGATTGTAATGATAAATAGATTGCCACATTGATGGATAAAGTATTTAAACATTGCCAAATACTAATAATGGCGAGTAAAGCTTGACGAATCCTTTAGAAATATAAATGCCTGTTTCTCTTAAAACTGAGGGAATATCGTTCCTATTTAGCTTTATTATTTAACGGTGATACTAGTGACATATTCATCGTCATTGTAATGTGTTTCCTAGAAGTCTGTTACGATGAGGTATTAGTTGGTGGCAAGCGACTGTGTGCAGGTGTATGGTGTAGTCATCGTTGCTGCGTGGCTTTTTTTACTCTTGTTAACACACACCTCACGTAAACATCCACACGTGCCTATTAGCATTTATATTTACCTTTACTGAAGCCATTTGGGTGTAATTTACAGTGAATCCGTTGTATGATATATCTTTGCATGCTGTGCACAAATTGTACAGGTGAAAGGTCATAAAGGAATAAAAAATGACATGACAGACTCCATCTGCCAAAACAAACTGAACAAGTTGAACCTATTGAACATGAGCAGTAAACTCCTTGGACACTGAAAGTATTTATCAGAAAATTCAGCATTACCAAAGTTAGGAGAACGAACATTTAATTGTGTATAAAATGTATGAACAATAATCCTTATAAACCTTATTTGTAAATTGTTGCTTTAATACTTTCGTGGAAATAAAATCAAATAATTGCAAAGTGTAAGAGGTGTCATTATTTTAAACAATAAATTATAAAACTCAACCCTGACCTGAGTCATCGATTAACTTAAGTACCAGCCTAACAAGGAGACATTTTTTGAGGGGGGGGCTTGCCATGTTTAAATTCGGCACTGAGGGTAAACGCCAGTAAAGATATATACCAGTGAAACTAAACACCAGTAAATTTTTGACAAAAATAGACCTTTCTCTCGGCATTGGAATTTGAGGGGTTTAACCAATTAAATACTTCCAGAAGAACACAAAAACACCAAAATCTCACCTGGGAAACCCATAGTTGGCGAGTAATTAGCATTGAAAAAGTCCAAAAAATACTCCAGGCCTCATTAAGGCCACTAATTACCCCCCAATCGAAACGAGGATCACAGATTTGCAATTTGCATGCTTAGGAGTACATATACTGAGATTTTCAGCAAAATCAAATTTTTGGCCAAAAACATAAGTCTTACACCTTTGTAAATTTTTGACCAGAATAGACTTTTCTCTTGGAATTGGAATTTGAGGGATTTAACCAATTAATTACTTCCAGAAGAACACAAAAACACCAAAATCTCACCTGGGAAACCCATAGTTGGCTAGTAATTAGCATTGAAAAAGTCTGTAGGATTTCGTGGTATAATATTGTCTAGCACTCAGGATGGATGGAAACTCTAAGGTGGTTTTCTTGTATAATATAAGTTATATGATAGACAGTCTGGTGCTGGAGGTGCCGTGTGGTGAGGAGCTGCTCAGTAGACACGTTCGGTGAGTAGCGTGTTGAAGGAGGTAGATGTGCAGGAGCTTTGTTAGAGAAGATGTTGCCTGTTGCTGGCCTCCTGGTTGAATGAAAGCTGGACAGCGAGGAGCTTGCTGGGAGGTGGTGTTGCGTGTTCAGGAACCGATAGCAGAATAAGAGCTGGTTGGTGAGGAAGCTCAGAGAAGGACAGCTGGTGGGTCGCCATGCTCGCTGGCGGGAGCGAGGACCACCAGGCAGGCGGAGGAGGAGGAGGTGTTGCATGTTGTAGAAGTGAGGCCAGAATGAATCTCAATGGAGAGACAGAGCTTATATACCCAGCAGCCGTGAGTCAGCCGTGAGTCATGTAGGGAAAACCCGAGAAGTAACCGGTCTTTTGGCTCAGTTGCTAGGATACTGCGGCATCTGGTGACGCCCCCCGCTTGGGCCGCTAGTTTGGTTGCTAGGGAAGATGGTAGCAGCTGGTGGCTGCGGCTACGCAGTTTGTAGGGGAGACGTCCACTACAAGTCCTAAGCATTGAAAAAGTCCTAAAAATACTCCAAGCCTCATTAAGGCCACTAATTACCCTCCAATCAAAACGAGGATCACAGATTTGCAATTTGCATGCTCAGGAGTATATATACTGAGATTTTCAGCAAAATCAATTTTTTGGCCAAAAACATAAGTCTTACATCTTTGTAAATTTTTGACCAAAATAGACTTTTCTCACGGAATTGGAATTTGAGGGGTTTAACAAATTAATTACTTCCAGAAGAACACAAAAACACCAAAATCTCACCTGGGAAACCCATAGTTGGCTAGTAATTAGCATTGAAAAAGTCCTAAGCATTGAAAAAGTCCTAAACATACTCCAAGCCTCATTAAGGCCACTAATTACCCTCCAATCGAAACGAGGATCAAAGATTTGCAATTTGCATGCTCAGGAGTACATATACTGTGATTTTCAGCAAAATCAATTTTTTGGCAAAAAACATAAGTCTTACTACACCTTTGTAAATTTTTGACCAAAATAGACTTTTCTCTCGGAATTGGAATTTGAGGGATTTAACCAATTAATTACTTCCAGAAGAACCCAAAAACAGGAGCCACTGAAGGGGTCTCTGGGGATCCTATACCACCATTATGGAATTGTCTCAGTAACTTTCCTAACATGTAGTGATCACATGAACATTGTTTACTGCCGAGCCACAAACAGTACTGCTTGTTGAGTCGAGTCTGGTGGCTGTGCGGTCTGTTTCATATAAATCAGATATTTTACCTGCTGTGATAACTAAGAACACTTGCACAGCTGAGGAGTGTGAGTCCTCCCAGACAGTCTCATACAAAGTAATGGTGAGCAGGGTGTTCAGTAGTAGGCTTTAGTAGAGCTTGTCCAAATTCATTAGCTCTCAGTTAAGGCATATCTTGCAAGACTTTGTCTGGCTAAAGGTTACCTGGACTTGTTTAACCCTCTGGTATTCTTTTGTCAAAGTTGGAAATCTCATCCCCTCGTGGTCTTTCCTCGGAAATAGCGTCGTTTACAATCTCAGCCTCTCGCAGTGTTTCGACACCGGTTGCGTTGGTAACAGGAATGGTTTTTCCAATTCAGTAACCCATTGCGTAGAGCAATCCAGACACAAACTGCACCTTCAAGGATGCATCTGCCAGCCCACGAGGCTGGTGGAAAGAACCTAGTTGGTTCATGAAGCTGGTTCACTGTTCCAGCATTCCTGCTAAGGGAGGGGTGCTCTCAGCGTGAGATATGGCTGAGCGGAACAAACGGGCCTCACTAACATTCATCACTTCTATAAATATCCAATATATTCAGAACATTTTCCTATACTCACCAAAGATTCTATCAAAAGGAGCCCCAATGTTCCCATACGAATCCCAGTACTGTAATGTACTGTATACTGTACCTACCAATCAGTTGGCTTAACTCACACCTCACCTGTTTTTTTGCTGGACCAAGCTCGGTTCAAAGCCACCTGTCTGAATCCTTAAACACAAAGAAACATGAAAATATTGACTTGCATGAAGCACAACACTACTCATTTCCAGTGAGGTGCTTTACCATATACTGTACAGTACTGTACTATTGGTACTTCTAATTACACAGTGAAACATGTAACTTTTAATTGCAAAATCCAGTGCACCATTACAAGCACATTAAATAATATATATTTATGTATAACCGAGACATAAGGTTTATGAGTTTAACCCAATTAATGCCTTTTCTATAAACAGTAATCTAACCCTATGTTCCCCAGAGGCTGAAACAGTCTGGACCTACCAATGTCATCATGATTGATTTAATCTTGAAAATCAAACCAAACCTCCCAGGAAGTGAAAGATTTAGTTAACATGTATATTTGCTACACAAATACTCCTGGTCATCCAACAAGCAACTGGCTTATGGATTTCCTGAGGTCATAAGCCAGCTCACATAAGGACCAACTAACACAGGAACAATGCCTGGTTATCAGTTGCATAAAAACCCATAACGTAAGGGAACTGAGGTACAGTACTGTACTAGTGAGATTTAACGTCACTTGCCCAAACCAAAAAGGTAAGTCACCATGGTATTAGGGGTTGCCGGAAGAACAGCAACAAACCTTATGCAATTACTGTATAAAATTAGGACCTAATTCAGTAAAGCATCCGTCAACCAAATAAAGCTTATGATCAAGAAACTTTTGTAAAATGGATAATTACATTAAGTGGATAATATTGGTATGATGAATGCATGTGTAAGGAAATCATGTAATAAAACTATAGCAATATTCAACTTGGTTATATTATTAGTCTCTGTAAATACCTGTACATCAACTTACTTCAATATTCTCTAACATTCCCAATGTACAAATAAGCTTTCAATGTGTCATAATTCTCCCACAATTGCAATATAATTTTCTTCTCAGACTCGGATGAAGACACGTAGACTCATCACTCAGAGCACCACACACACAGCCATGTGGAAAGTTAGATAAAAAAAATTGTTCTATATAGTTAAATTTCAAATTTAGAATGTTAAATGCTTGTAAAACAGATTACAGTATTTCACAAGGTAGATTTTGGGCTGACAGATACTTTACTGTGAGTCTTAAATTAAGAGATATTATCACCAACTGAGGTAATTCCACCCTAAATCACTGTTGCATTATAAAATGGACAAGATATTTACTTCTTATCACTTAACTTAGCCAGTCAGGAGAGCAGAACATGTGATTGGTTACTCTCAGTGGTGTTCTCAGTCAGTTGGAGAGTAAGTGTGGTCCATGATTGTGATCTAGTCCAGGAATCATGGCAGACATAACTGTGTTAGTGTGTGTACTTACTGGGTATTCCCTCTCATTTGGGGCTGATAGATGTAGCAAGGAGGGCTGAGTGACCATAAATTCAGTCCCCAACTGCCGAGGTGCATGTACAGTACAGTTATAAGAGCCACTTAGACGAGGCCATCAGCTGGAGGACAGTATAATATGGTAAAGCACATCATTCACCAAATTGAACCTAACGTAACCTTACTTAGTTCAGAGCCCTCACTGCCAAGCTAAGATAACAGTACAATAAGATCTGTTCCTTCATACTATGTCACAACGATGTTTTGTACACAATAGCAAGTTATATTTTGTGTTGGTGGCCGTCTCATACAGGACTGTTCTACTCTGGTTGGAAACTGATAGAGCAGAAATAGAGATAAAGAAATGCACACATTTATTAAGAGTTTCTCAGAATTCTTTACAAGCAAATCTCATAATCATCTCTGTTTTCTTTCGTTTGTCTGGAAAAAGTATATAAATATCAAGAGAATGTTCTTTAACACTTACAGATAAAGGAGACCAATTATCTAGGACAATGTACACCATCTCATCCAAACATTAAAACACCTTTAACACCGGCTGCCTCAATAAAGTTACACATACAGAGGCTCTCATGACACATTTTGCATGGGTTATTCAGGTCTATAAGCAAATCTTACAAGGAAAGATTTTGCAATGGGTCACACTTAAGATTTAGTCAGAAACAGTGAAGATGGATTTTTCTTAAGAGTACTCAGCTCCCAAAGATGGATTTACTAGTTACTATGCTGATCATGTGTGGGGTTCTAATATTTTTTTTAAGAAATTATTAATAACATCTCGTATCGGTACATATATATTTCTTTACTCTTTAAGGTCCTTTCCCGTTTAATGGAGGTTGACCCAAAGCAAGGGCAAATACAAACATGCATATATTCATTACCATTCACTAATGCTTACTGATGCCATTGATGTCTTCTGCTATGACAGTTTTCTTCCACAATAACAAGACTCCAAAATCTGGTTTCCACCATCAACACAGTCTTAACCCATCAGCAACCTGACCTTCAAATAATTACTCTATACCCTCAACTCATTCACACAAACACTGCTGGATATCATTCACATTGTCTTCTAGTTCATCCTTTATCCCATACTCCTATATCCTTTGTTTATCCCTCTTCCTCCTCCCATCTATCTAACTTAGGCACTCTGTTTACCAAGATTTCACAGCCGATTCTCTCAATATATCAATCCTACCTGAGACACCATTTTTCTTACATCTTATTTCTGTATATCTTATTCTCTGGCAACTATTCATCCAACACATTACTGTACTGTACTTTAAAGCGTATCATAACTCTCATCACTGCTTTGCTTCTACCTCGTGCATCTAACAGTCTATGCTTCTCCCCTGCATAATAATGTTGGCTCAACATTTCTCCCTAACATCTAAGTCTTTCCCTCCTTCTGACATGGTTCTGTCTGTCAATACATTTCTCAGTCAATCTATTAATTCCTTTTCTTTTGCTACTTTGTGATTCAATTTACTACTTAATGTTCTATACACAGTACTGACACTTCCTCCATTCAAGCAAACATTTATATCACCCTATCTCCCTTCTCTATTTATTTTAATCTTTTATTCACATTCACTACAGCACCAAATTTCTCCTTCAGCACATTCTTCCAAACTCATTCATACGTATTTACAACGTTTCTTCCAAATTAACCACCGGAGTTGTGTTATCTGCAACAGTAGCTTAAACATTTCCCATTTACACCCCATTCCTTTTATTCAACTAACACGTGCCTTTCCCCATCACTCTAGCTGCCACCTCTTACTACCCCATCCATAAATATACTGAATACTGAACAACCATACATCATTACACATCCTCAACACAGTCCCAATTTCACTAGAACCCAGTTTCACTCATTTCACTTTATACAGTATACACATAAAACAAGCTTTTATTTCCAAAGAGTCTCAAACTGTCAACTCACAGCTAGTGTTAGCACTGTACTGTGATAAAAGCCTCATCTTTCTCTCTCTCTTGAATTGACAACTTAAAGCTCACTAGTAATAGAAGAGTGTTGTTTACCCCTCCCGCAACACAAAGTACTGGACATACAGCGGTAAACTCCCAATTACTTGCAAGTTTTCATTCCTGGAAGACCCACAGAGAATTAAATCCACAAATAATTGATCTATGTACAGAAAAAAATCCAAAAATCCGGACCACCTGAGAATCCGAACTTTTCGAAAACTCAAACTTTTTTTTTTGTTTAATTTAGCTGGCTTGTGTGTGTATGTGCGCATGCGTGAGTGCCACAGCTGCACAGCAACAACAAGCGACCATGCGGTCGCCACTTTAAAACGAGCAATCAAACTGTGACAACGTATGTAATTTTGAGTCCTACTGTTTCCATTTACAGAGTACTGTACAAGCCCATAATAATGGTTCCTAAAGTAGATAAACTTCGTTGTGTGAAGAGAAAGAAGAACACGTTGAAATTGAGTGACAAACTTGAAATAATTAAGAAACTAGAACGTGGTGTGAACACTACTGTTCTAATGGAAACATACGACAGTGGAAAGTCTACAATTTATGATATAAAAAAGGCAAAGAATAAAATTCTAGAATTCACAGCTTTTTCTATGAAACTGCTCGTTTTGATAAATGAAGCATGCTATATCTGCTAAAGAATAAACTAATAAAATGTACCTGTTCATCTCTTCTTTATTCCTCCTTAAATTTGAGTTTTAAAAGTACTGCCTGAGAATCCGGAAAATCCGAAAATCCCGACCGACCCAATCCCCAAGCAGTCCGGATTTTTGGACTTCTACTGTAATTTATGGGGAAAATAGTTGAGATACCGAGCTGCCCAGTTACTGAGAAACATTCACTAAAACACATTTATAATAGAGTAAAATAGTAATACAGAAGATTCCCATTTCAATGCGAGGTTGCATCCCTTGGGGGTTTGTGTAAAGAAAATAATACAACCGTGTGAACACATAAGTACTGAAGTGAAAAGTCAGTTCAAGTTCACCCACTATATACTGTACCATATTACAGCCCTCATGTAGCATAAAGTGTATAATAAAATAATAAACAACATACAGGTATTACAAACACTGCACTATCACAGATGCACATGATAAACCACTGTAAGGGGAGGTAACCCAGTCACAATGAAGGGGTCAGTGGAGTTACTGCAGGTTGGGCTGCCAGCTGCCCGAGGGAAACAAGATATGTGGGTGGTGTGCCATGTGCATTAACAGATGTAGCATCAGTCACACAAAACATTACATCATAAAACACAGTGTAAAATTTAGTCATATGGGCTGAGGAGTGTTGGGTGGGTGTGAGGTGAGGTAGTGTTGACTGTGTATGTACTCAGCCCTGGGTGGTGGTGTCTGGCCACTTAGTGAGTTAGTGGAGTGTGTTGAGGTCATGAGGGCAGCACCTCTGGTACTGTACGGTATTTGACTGACCCCGGATAACCAGGAATACCACACTGTATCCCCAAATGTTAAAAATAATGGTCCTAACTTTTTCTACACCATAAATAATTGCTCTACAAATACTAAATCAAGAATAATACAGAATTTACTGTATACACTGTATTTTTATACACAATACTAATTATATAAGTTAATAGTTTTTTGTCTAAGTGATTAGACATAAATGACTTGAAAAACTATTTTAATAGCACACAATATAAGCATTACACACTCTGGTAATTACAAGTTTCATCTTTAATATATTTATATGCTGCATATATACAGTATATATATTTATATAGTAATTAAGACTTTTATGATGATATAGTAATAAGAAAAGCTACCATATATGCCTTTCCATCTTAGATCAACACCTTTAATTTTCACTGAAGTAACACACATACATACATACAATACTATCATAACCACTAAAGAAGCCTCAAGTACAAATCTTGACACCAAAGAGTACAGCAGACATACAAAAAAGGTTTTTCTTTACAGTATAACATGGCCTTTATATCTGAGAGGAGAGAGTAAGGGAGCATCATAGCCTCTACAAAGATGATCTATAAATAATTACTGTACTAAATAACACACGAGCTCTCTAGATGACACAGGAAGGTCCATCAGCTGTCTTAGGTTCATGATCGCGGCTCATTCTCTGGTTCCTGCTCAGTCTCTCCACTAATAGCAAAACTTGGCACAAACTATTGTGTTAATTAAAAAAATTTTTTCACCATTATCAAAATTATAAGGCAAAGTTCATCTCATACAATAATGTAAAAAACAACGCATAATAAAACTGGTCACATGGGTTTTAATCTCCTTCAGTTGCTTCCTACTGAAACACTAAATAACAATTCCCTCACTTGAGCAAATCAATCTTTGAGTAAAAATATTCCCGATGACAAAAAACTCGGTTTATTGTGTGAAGCAATGTTTTAATGACTTGGGCCACTCTCTCTGACAGAATGTATCATTACTACTGTTGTCCAAACTTCACTTCCGGTTTGAATCTCCTTCTCATACTTACATCAAGGCAATTATTCCAATAATGCAGTTTAACTATGATCAAAACACCATAGATGTTAAACCAAGCAGAGAACAAACAGAGTCGGTCTGTGGGAAAATATATTCGATCTGGGTCACAGGGCAGTATACATCATGGAGTCACTCACACACTATGATGAAGGAACAGAAATACTATGATAGTGGTTTACAGTAAGATTATCACAACCATTATTGAAAGGGGCACTGAGTGGGAAACTTTCTGGCATCAATTCATAGCTGCAACACCCTTCTACTCACTCCCAATCTGGGCTGCAACCAGGAAGAGTGGAGGGATTACACAACACACCCTGTAGTCAACTATCATGTTCACAAGAGAGTATCTCCTCTCAATAGTCCATTAAATGAGTAGGTACAAGTATTGTCTTTAGTGAATCTCACAGTCTGCACTAACTCATGGCATCTGTTTGACTTGGATACACTATATCTGTCACAAAAAAATATTTCAGGGGCTCGTCTCCCCCTGTTCATCTCAGCTGTCTTGATAGAGGATGATTGGGAAATCTACATGAAGACAAGGGAATGGTAGCCGTACTTCACCCTGCAAATTAAGAAATAATAAATGGTTTTCATCCCTGGATACCTTGGAAAACTTCATTAATCAGTGTTGAGAAACCTATTAGAATCTTTCCTACCAATCCTTAAAACAACAACAAAAAGTAACTGAGGTCAGTAATCTGTCCATGTGGTCATCTTGGGGACCAAGTACCTTCAGTCCTAAAGAAAACAATGGTTAACTGATCCTGAATAACATCAGTCAGAGCTGAGCAGCTTCACAAAACCAGCAAGTCTAGAGGGCTGACTCCCTTGGTCCCAGACTTGTGTAACTGAGATCAATACACACACAGAATTAATCCTGGCATGAAGGTACCAAAGAGGGAAGATGGCTGAGGACTTTCACTTTTAACAACAGCTATGAACCCAGAAATGATTCTTATGATCTAGTTCACCTCAGCACCACTAAGTAAGGTTATAGACATTTATCAATGTAAAAAAAAATTGGAGACATGGCTGGAGTATATTTCTAAGGGTGTGCAAGTAATTCACGAGATTCTACCACTGTGTTGGAGGGACATCTCTGTACAGTATAATCCTTTTTCTTATGTAACACATTGGTCATTATATTTCAGGATTCTGAGTTCATTCTGTTGCCTGGCTCATGTACAGTTTATGGCATCCGAGACATGTTTCCCACATGGACACCCCCCAGCCCCTAGAGCACCAGCCTCTTTTAAGGCCAATGATTCTCCTCGCCTGGATCCATGGATATTAATTTCCTTTTATTACTGGTATGATCCTTCATTAACTAGTTTAGCAGAATATACCAGCTGTTCTTGTAACTCACACCAATGGGGACAGTTTGAGCTGGTTCTCCTTTGCCTCATATGTTCAGCCAAAAATGACCCTGGGGCTACCATGAATTATTCATGTGATGCATTAAGGTTACTGTATTATCAATAAATTCTTTCCAACCATGAACCTGGAGTAGTCTGTATTTTACCATAATCAATATCTTCTCAACAGCTGCCACCAGGCAATTTTGGCTAACCCAGGAAAGAGTGGAAAATGGCCGCAAAATGATGACGATGGTGTAGCGGACAATATTTATACACTTTTCAATTACTTACACAAACATGGCTGGCTCTACACAGCATTATCAAGTTAAAAAGAGATGGACTGTACTGTACAAGAACTCTACCAGACAGTGAAACTCCCACATTACCCAGTCCATCACTGGTCACAACTCCTTCAGAAAGACATGATGTGACCTAACATTTACTGTACAGTTTGGTAGTTTAGTGAAAGTGGTCAAGAGAGACTAACTGCAAGGAAATGTCAGTTCCTCATAATCATTATCACCATTTTACGGTAATTTCCTCACATCAAGGAAATACCGAGATGGAAGGATGTGGTCTAAAGATAGTCTTGACAGATAATCTTGACTGATACACCAGTAAGTGTAGTCCTCCTGAAGAAGACTGGCCATAGGATGTATGTGACAGTATTTCCAGCACATTGTTTACTTCTGCACATACATCATACATAAGGTTCTTGGACATCATCAATAATGTTAGAGACTTTTCCCTGCTCTCTGCCATGTCTGTGAGGATGTAGACTAATAAACAAAACTCACACATCATATATCTCTCATGAAGGACAAACTGAACAGAAGAGCAGCTTTATAATCTAGAATATAAACCCAATTTACTCAACAATAATATGAGGCCACAGGAGGGACTGGTTATGGTATTTGTTACTAAGACTATAATCAAATTTACAACTGAGAGAGGAGGAGGAGGAAAACTGTGGTGCAGAGAATTTGGCTTCTGTACCTCACACAACCAAGTTTCCTGCACTTGTTACTGCTCACATAACTTTCTCACACACAGCTCACTTGATTTCAGACCTTAACAATTGTATGAAGCAAGAATGAAGAGCTCAGGCTCATCCATGTAACACTTCTGCCATACTTGGCACACTGATGTCATACATCCGGTGTATGAAAAATGGCACAAGTTTGTCAATTTATCATGTAAAATGACTTTTCTTAAAAGTTCACTGCTTACTGTACAGCTGCTGTTCAGAGAGGTTAAATTCTGGTTCACCAAAATTAACAGTCACTCGGGACTAGTATCTACCTACCAATGCCTTTCTGGTATTTCTTCAGTGGTTATAGCACAATCTCATCTCATTTGAAAAAATAAATTACTGCTGCATATACTTGGAAGGAATCACAGAGGTCACTGAGACATTTACTAGTGTGTCGAGATATCTTAGAACATCAGGTTTAGCAAGGAGCATTTGGTGCAGTAACAACATGGCGATAGGATATTTGCTGGGAACATGTAGGCTATAAAAATTAGTTAATACTGCCTTTAACATCTGAAATAAAAACAAAAAGAAATAGGGGCAGGTAGAATCCTAACTTACCTGGGGTGTCAAGTTTATCAGTATTCTTTTCATCGTTGCCTTCACACCACGTTTCAGAGGTGGAACTTCTTCATAAAATTCATGTGCCACATCTCCATCCTCATCAAAGTACATTGATCTAAAAGAAGAAATTAAATTAGTTAGGCACCAAGCAGACTACTGAGGCTAACAAACTTGTTTTGGATGATTTTCGATAATAGGATCAGAACCTTTCATCTGGAAGAAATTTGTAAGAAAAAATTCTTAATCTTAATGAAAAAGAATAATAAGTAAAATGTTCTCGAGACAAAAAAGATATTAAAGAAATAAATATAAAATCCCATTTAACAGTGGAGAGAAACAGTGAGACCCACACCAGCACAGTAGACTCCCCTGGTAGAGCCTGCCACACTGTCCACTTGTCTTATGTCAGGATCTATTATCCAGACACACAATACAATGTGTTGAGAAGAAGATTTTGACCAGTGTTGCCAAGGTGACATAATTCTTCAACTATTCAACCATCTAGCCAGAGGGTTGCTTTGAGAACACTGGATAAAATACTGAGAACAGGTCTAAACACATTCCAAACTGAATGAAACGAGGGAAGAAAATTACTCCAATACAGTAGTATCTTTCTCTCTGGTCACGTCTCTTGCAATGGCCAAGAAGTGAATGATTCTTGAGAAGCCTAACCTAACCTGAAATGAGACAATGGTACGAGCACAGTTTGTTAGCCACTGCGAGACATGATGTGATCTGCCTGTATGATTAATCTCGGTGTTAATACTTGGTTATGTTGTGAGAATGAGCAACTTTATGTAAAAATTCTATATATTTAAACTTGTATCTTACCTCTCATATTTCAGTAAAAGATCAGAGGTGTTGCAACTTTCATATTTTTGCTTTACACTTTTATTCATCCTGACACAAAAGTATTTCAACGCAGCGCCTACGTACGGCCGCTGTTTATGTGAGCATTAAATTTTTTTCTAAAGATTAATCACCCAAACCTAACCTAACCTGCTTCCCTAAGATAGAAGGGCATTATTTATGGTTAGGTTAGGTAGGTTAAGTTAGGGTGTTAATTTATTAATATTTTGTAGGGAAAGTTCGCTGAGAAGTGCTTGGTTAGTTAGTGTTACCATCACTTGTTGTAAGAGAGTAAATAGTTTAGTCATAAACATAGCATCTGCTGGATGGACTGAGTGACAAAAATTATAAATAAAAATAAAAGTAAGAGTCGCAATTCCTTCAACCTTTTATTGATATTAAATAAGAATAGTTTTTCTTTAGGATTTTCCCGAAAAGTTGCTCCTTCTCACTAGTCAGTTATCTAGACTGTTACACTACTTTGGGTTAGTGAACCACTTGGGGCCACACCGAGGGAGGAGGCCACCTTCAGGAACACGTTAACTTGAGATGAACAAACGTAAAATAACTTACAAAAATAAACTATTTGGTGAAACTAGTGTATTGTGGTTGAGTGTTCACCATTAATCACTGAACGAGGCACCAAGACAACTTCACGTTACATAAAACATTAGTTTAGTTCACGAAATTTCTAGATACAGACTTGAGCAAAGGTCTTACTTACCCTCTTCGAGTATAGACAAAGGGTGAAGCCAATTTTTTAACAGCTCTCTCACACTGCTCTGGATCCTCAGTCCCATTACTCATCCAGCGTTTCAACTTGGACGTGCTCCCACCCATATTTACGAGTAATAACTAAAACTCCAACACCTGTGACTTGACAGTGGCGCACGACGCAATGTTTTTGTCTACCAGCTGATCCTCCGGCCCCTCCAGCGCCTGCGTCTGCCACTACCTCACTACACTACACTATATATTAACTTATTTTTCTAATATTAAGATTTATGATAGTATTTATAATTGATATTTTAGAGTTGTCTGTCTGCAGACATTTCTAAGAACTATGATATATAATTTCTTTTAAACATTTACGCACGTTACTCCAGCAACAGTCATCAATATTTGTAGCGTCACAAGTAATAACTGTATTGATATTATTGTTATAAGTCTTCTTATACGTATACGAGAGTACTCTTATATTTTATGTTATTCATTAGTAGAGGATATGTACGTCTTAACACACACATACACACACACGAGCGTGTGCGCGAGCACACACACGCACACACACACTGGAGCTCAGAGTTTTGGACATCAGTCATACTTAGGAAAACGTCTTGCTGATTAGTCTTCAATTAGAATATGACTCCAGTGTATGTGATCCACTGACCTATATACGCTGCTGGTGAATGTGATGCATTTCCTTCTTTGTGTACGAACCTCTGTCCTGCGTGGCAGTGAACAGTGACATTACTCACATGAATCTGACCGACGTATATGTATGTATGTGTGCGTGTGTGCATGTATATGTACGTGTACATGTATATGTGTATGTATATACGTATATGTATGTATATATGTGTGTGTGTGTGTGTGTTTACATATATGTATATGTACTGTCAATGAATATGATGCAACTCTTTGTGTACGAACCTCTGTCCTGCATGGCAGTGAACAGTGACATTACCCATATGAACCTGACCTATATACATTTATAGTTGTTAATGAATATGATGTATTTCTTTGTGTGTGAACCTCTGTCCTGCGTGACAGTGAGAAGTGATACCACCCTCCAGTGTCAAGACCTGACTGAATTACTCAGAATAGGCAAACTGTACTACAAGCTCTGCCAATAAATGTGTTAAACTAAAAAATAAATTAAATTTTGTCTATTGTTTATCATTGAATCCCCGGCAGCAGTGGTGAGAGGCAAGCACCCGAATGGTGAAGACGATTAATTAAAATGAAATTATTACATGATATATTAGATGTAACAGACTTATGATGTGTGACGCGACGAGTGGCGTCCACTGACTGTGTTGACCTCACACAGGCGTTATTTTGTCGCGTGACTTAGAAATTAATAAAGTTTAATGGACGTTCCTGTGAAAGGTCCCGTTAGATAAAATAAAAGAGGAATAATCTTCAGGTGATCCGCATAATCTTTACCTGTACTTATCTTGTACTGTAATCTTATCAACAACCAAGAGATAACTTACTTGGGAGACTCGACACATTTCCTTCATGGCCTCCTGCTGCTGTCTGCCTTACTTGTTTACTCCTGCAGGTTAGTGAAGTTCTCAAAGGTTTATAGGAATAATTCTTTCGTTTACTTCTCTTCGTCACTCGTCAGCTCACTAGCAGACGGGTTGGTCGACCAGTGTTCTGTTGCACACTGTCAGCACCTTACTGTACGAGCACTTGAATATACAGTACCTGAACACTGGTCAATTAGTGCTCTAGTTTTTAATGTTAGTATTGTTAACCTCAATATATCAGCCATAACTAGCTCTTTTTACCTCAATGTTGTTGTCTTTGTGTTAAGGATAGTGAGTGGAACAAGAGATGGGTTCTAATCTAACATTATATAAACAGGGTAAAGACAGTCACAGTATTTCCCGAACCGACTTAATGGCTATCCTATGTTATTTTATGCTATGTTATGTTATCTAGCTATCTATGATTATTTATCCATATATCTGTTCATAAATTATTTCTCTTTTCCTTTCAGGGTGACTTGGTGACCGTATCTTGGTGACCGTATCTTAGTGACTGTATCTTGGTGACCGTATCTTGGTGACCGTATCTTAGTGACTGTATCTTGGTGACCGTATCTTGGTGACCGTATCTTGGTGACCGTATCTTGGTGACCGAATCTTAGTGACCGTATCTTGGTAACCGTATCTTAGTGACCGAATCTTAGTGACTATCCTGGTAAACGTATCCTGGATGACCGTATCTTAGTGACCATATCCTTGTGACTTAAATATTGCTTATGATAACTACGGTATTTACATCCTGGTGAACCAATAACATAAATGGTGAACCAGAAACAGCTGAGAAAGTGAAGTGTAGTGACAATTGTACAGTTTATCCTATTTTGGTACTTCTTGGTGATTGACCCTCACCTCCAATATGGCGGACGGTTCAGGGTCACCAGGACAAAGGTCAGAGGTCACGGTGATAGATGAGGCCTTGTACTCCCGCCAGCTGTACGTCTTAGGTCACCAGGCCATGACCAGGATGGGCCACTCACATGTTTTGGTCTGTGGTCTGGGCGGTCTAGGAGTGGAGGCAAGTGGTCTGTCTGTATGTATGTATGTATGTGTGTATGTCTTTTACTATGTCTGTATGTCTGTCTGCCTGTCTACCTATCTGTCTGTCATTACTTGGGAGGAATATTTATTATATGAAACAAGACAGTGACGTAGTTGATGATAGATAGATAGATGGATAGATAGATAATCCACCTAACCTAACCTAACCCTTGTAACAGGTCGCCAAGAATGTCATCCTTGGCGGGGTCAAATCCGTGACCTTACACGATACGAAGTCGGTGACCCAGCATGACCTCTCGACCCAGTACTACCTGTGTCCCTCTGACCTGGACACCAACCGAGCTCTCGCCTCAAGGTCACGTCTCGCTGAACTCAATGACCTTGTTGTCGTCAGCGCCTCCGTCAGCCCGCTGAGTCAGGAATACCTGGCGAGTTTCAACGTGGTGGTGCTGACAGGTAAAGACGAGGGAGGGGTCGGGTGGTGGGTGGGTGGGTGGGTGGGTTGGGGAGGCTATGGGTGGGTGGGGTATGTTCGAATCTATTTTCCGTTTTTGTTTCTGTCTCTCTCTCTCTCTGTCTTCCTCTCTACCTCTGTCTATCTCCCTCTCTCTCTGTCGATATCAATCTGTCTCTCTCTATCTCAATGTCTGTCTGTCTGTCTAACGAACTTTCTCCTCCATAGACTATGATTTGGATGAACAGTTGAAGGTGTGTGGGTGGTGTCGTGAGGTGGGCGCGGCCTTCGTCAGTACCTCTACAAGGGGCGTCTTCGGGCAGCTCTTCTGTGACTTCGGCAGTTGTTTTACGGTGGTGGATGAAGATGGCAAAGAACCCGTGTCTCTTGGTGTTGTAGACGTCACCAGGGAGGTAAGGAGAGAGAGAGAGAGAGAGAGAGAGAGAGAGAGAGAGAGAGAGAGAGAGAGAGAGAGAGAGAGAGAGAGAGAGAGAGAGAGAGAGAGAGAGAGAGAGAGGTTTTGAGTATCTTATATTTATAGTCTCTATCTATCTATTACAAATAATATTAATCTACAACCTCTAAAGAATTATTAACCTCACATGACCTTGGTGACACTACAGGCTCGTGGTGTGGTGACCTGCCTGGTGAAGAGGCGTCTTGGCTTGCGGGATGGTGACCTGGTGACTTTCTCTGGTCTCAAGGGTATGACACAACTCAATGGCTGCCCCCCTACGACGGTCAAGGTGTGTGTGTGTGTGTGTGTGTAAGGAAGATCATAACTACTGCATAATAAGAGTTAAATAGTAATATCCAACACAAAACTAGGAAGTAACCCCCCCCTCCTCCTCCTCTCCACGGCCAGGTTCTCGGGCCCTCCACCTTCAGTATCGGCGACACGAGGTCCTTCTCCGAGTATGAGGGCGGAGGAGTAGCGGCTCAGGCTAAGGTGCCCAAGACAGTTAGTTTCAAGTCCTTAAAGGAGTCTCTCGCTGCTCCAGTCTTCGTGGTGACGGACGAGCTCAAATGTGAACGGTCCGAGTTGTTACACATTGCTTTCCAGGCGCTGCACGAGTACGTCAGGGTAGAAGGGTCGCTCCCTCGGCCCTGGGATGACCAAGATGCCGATAAGTTCCTCAAAGTTTTCCATGTCGTGAACGGAGTCAGTCCAGCCAAGGTAGAGGACGTAGACGAGAATATCGTGAGGACGTTCTCCAAGGTGTCCTCAGGAGACGTGGCGCCCATGAACTCCGTCATGGGTAGCGTGGCGTCCCAGGAGGTGATAAAGGCTTGCTCGGGAAAGTTCAGTCCGGTTTACCAGTGGTTGTACTTTGACGCTGTAGAGTGTCTGCCAGGGAACGCGTCTCACCTCAGCCCAGGCGATTTCTCCCCCCGAGGTTCCCGCTACGACGCCCAGGTGGCTGTGTTGGGTCGGCAACTCCAGGATAGACTCGGGAGTTTCAAGGTGTTCGTTGTCGGCGCTGGAGCCATCGGGTGTGAACTCCTGAAGAACTTGGCCATGATAGGGGTGGGCTCGGCCGAGGGTGGAGGCATCACACTAACGGACATGGATCACATTGAGAAAAGTAACCTGAACCGACAATTTCTCTTCAGGTCTTGGGACATCAAAAAATCTAAATCAGTGACGGCTGCTGCTGCCATCAAGAAAATGAATCCGGATGTTAACATCACAGCGCATCAAGTTCGCGTTGGTCCAGAATCTGAACATGTTTACAACGCTGACTTTTATGAGAGTCTGGACGTGGTCACCAACGCTCTGGATAATGTAGAGGCTCGTCGGTATATGGACCGCCGCTGTTGGTACTACAGGAAACCCATGTTGGAGTCAGGGACCCTGGGTACGAGAGGAAGTGTTCAAGTGGTACTGCCGCACGTTACTGACCGCTTCAGGGCCGGCCAGGGCTCCAGGGAAGAAGGTGTCCCTCTGTGTACACTCAGGAGTTTCCCCAACTGTATTGAACACACACTGCAGTGGGCGAGAGACCTGTTTGAGGGTGAGTTCTGCCAGTCACCTGAGACAGCGAGACAGTACCTGCAGGAGGAAGATTTTATAGCACGATCCAGTAACCTTCCCGACCCAGATTACAGAGCAACTCTGGCTGTCTTGAAGTCCAAGCTGGTCGACGACGCACCGCACAGCTTCTCAGATTGTGTGTCCTGGGCGAGGAGACACTGGGAGACCAACTTCCATAACCAGATCGTGCAGCTGCTTGAATACTTCCCGTCCAGCTACAGGACCAACACCGGGGATCTCTTCTGGTCAGGGTCTAAGCGGTGTCCTCACCCTCTCCACTTCGACGTCAGTAACTCACTCCATCTGGACTACGTGGTGTCGGCGGCCAACCTTCTCGCCCAGGTGTACGGCATTCCTCAGTGTAAGGACCGCTTGCAGGTAGCTCAGCTGGTGGCGACGGTCACGGTACCACCATACGTCCCTGAAGCCAGAAGTGAGGCTGATGATGAAGACGCCGAGACGAATATTTTAAGTGTACACATGCGAGAGAAGTCCCTCACCAACCTCCAGGACGCCATCACCCCCAGGGAGGGCCTCCACAACCTCACCCTCACTCCTCTCACCTTCGACAAAGACGACGACGAGAACTATCACATCGACTTCATCGTGGCGACGTCTAACCTACGAGCTCTCAACTACGACATCGAACCTGCAGACCGCCACAAGAGTAAAGGGATCGCCGGGAGAATAATTCCGGCCATCGCCACCTCCACGGCACTGGTAGCCGGTCTGGTGTCATTGGAATTAATAAAGGTAGCTCAGGGACACACCAACATCGAATCCTACAAGAACATGTCCTTCAATCTGGCTCTCCCCCTCCTCATCCTCTCTGTGCCAGATCATCCGCCCATGTACCAGGTGAGACGGTTACCTGTGAGTGAACAATTAACACCTACCTTTTATAGACATGTTATCTATTCATCTATCGACCAGTTTACATATCTATTTATCTATCAAACCCTCTTTCTCATAATCCACCTACCATCCATCCATCGATCTATCACCAATTTCATCCCGCTAAGCTAAACATGATCTTATTTGCTTATAAGTATACCCTCCTCCCTCAGTACACCTTCAGTATACTTTGTCTCCCTCAGTATACCTCCTTTAGTATATTTTGTCTCCCTCAGTATAACGAGGTAAAATGGACGACGTGGGATAGCTTCGAGGTGGAGGGGGAGGTCACGATGAAGCAGTTCCTTGACTACTTTCGAGTTCACCACGGGCTGGAGGTCAACCTGGTGGCCTCAGGTGACCTCACACTCTACTCTGACCTTTTCTCCGACACCCAGAGGTCAAAGATAATGACTCAGACGTAAGTATTTATTAAAAACCTTTAGTTTATTTCCTTACTTCAATATAACTGTTAATTTTTTTTCTCTCTCTCTCTCTGTCTCACTTTATCTTACTCTTTCACTTTTAAGTATTTAAGTTTACCAAAACTCTCTACTTATAACAAGATCAATACTTTTTTTTATAATACTTAAACCCGATTTTAAGGTAAAGTCGCCCCACTTGTTTATTTACTGTGTTATTTTCAGTGTGACCGAGATCCTACTGGAGGTGAGTGATGGCGGATCCTCCTCACCACTAAATCGTACCCTCATGTTAGATATAGGCGCCAGTGACAAAAGCGGAGAGATTGTTGCTGTACCCCACGTAAGGTACACGGTACACAGGGCCTAAGAGAGGTACACAAGTAACTTATAACACTTCAAGAAAATTTTTAATAAATAAATATATAAATGACAATGATCTTCACTTTTTACCATTTTCTTAACTATTGTTTATGTGTTGCTGTCAGGTACTGTGAGTGTATCTTATGAGTAGTAAGTTCTTTTATAGGCATTATAGGAACACTACAACACGGGAACACTACAACATAGGAACACATCACAAGTTGAGAGATAGAAGGTACAACTTATGCAGGGGTTATAGAACAGTATTATTTACACACAATGTATTATCCCCGTCTCTCATCCACTACAAACACTTTTACCTTTTGTTGACTGACTCTCATACCATAAGTCACAAAACTGCTATAACACTGACACCATATAATACCTTTTCACGTTATTTCTTGTAACTAGTGTAAACATATTAACGTCTTTTATTAATTACAAGGCGTTTAAGATCATCATCATCAATGTCTCACTAACAGTTTGACACATTATGGGGATGTAATAATTTGAAGAAAAACAATTAATTAATCTTCATATAGATCAGGTGAGCAAAGGTGTGGTGAGTATGGACAGACATACACGGACTCTAAACAATTGTGCATTCGGGTTTGTAAGATTTACTTGTTATATAAATAAACAAAAATATTAGTTTACATAAAAAATAAGAGGTCACAAAACATAACATCTTTATTGAATATTTCTACAAAAGTAATAATTTAGACAACAATTTAATTATTCTTGTTTTATAAATATGTAAGGTTATGTAACAAGGAAATAGTGAGCGTATACACTAGAGCAACACCACAAACTGTTTACCTCGAATTCTACCATCATAAAGTACAGTCGCCTACACTTACACCTGGTACACTAACTGGTGCATTTTGTGAGTTGTGGCAACTCTGTGTTGTTTCTCTAGCATCATTGGTAGTGTTGTTATTGCGAGGTTTATTAGGGGCCATTCTGGGAATTCTAATACGATGTAAACAAACACGTGGCTGCCACATCTCACAAAACCCACCAAACACTGTACCAGGTATAAATGCAACTGGCTGTACCAGAGTCAATATTTTATGCAAACTACAACTACATCAGTCCAGGTTGGCCTCATAGAAGACAATATGAGGGAGGTGGAGGCCAAGGACGTGGTGGAGGTGGGCAGGGTGGAGATGTGTGTCATCCCAGAGCCACCACCTGCTGCGTTCCTGGCTCCTGCAGTAGGCGACGTAGTGGTCTGAGGTCCTCGTGATCTGATGATTGCACACAGACACTAGCTCGTAACCTGGAGACCTGGAATAATAATAATACTACTACTACTAATAATAATACCACCACCATCACTACTACTACTGCGACTACTACTACTACTACACTACTACGACTACTACTAATACTACACTACTACGACTACTACTACTACTACAGGCGCCTGCAGTGCCGACTACATTAACTCTACAGTCCGTTGTATCAGGCTACTACTACAGAGAGAGAGAGAGATAAGGAACCATTACCAAAACAGTACAAATATCCAACTTACTGCACTACGCCATCCGTCAGTCGTACGTCAAGAGTAAACTGGTCGGGGGGAAAGATGACCCGTGCCTCGCTTCCGCTGCTGTGGTGCCTGTGTGTAAGGTTAGGTTAGGTTAGGTGTTAATTGTTGTCATATCAAGCCTATACTTCCCGTACTTATTCTAGATGATGTAGTGAAAGGCATCCATAAACCAGGTAATAGTGAGTATAATGAACATGGGAGACAGGTGAAGTATACTAACAGACCTGGCGAAGTGTATAGCCACCAGAGGCGGCAGGTGTGTGAAGGTGGTGTAGTGTAAACAACTGTGAACACCTCGACAATGCTGACACTCCCAGTCGACTTCCTGCGGCCTCATGTGGTTACTGACCAGCTCCTGTAGAAGGGGCAGATGAGCCTTTTAGCACGAATATAACCATCGCTAGTGACGTAGATCAGTAGATAATATTTAATGATTCCTGTAGGTGGCCACACTGTCCTTATGAGAGACAGAGACAGACAGATAGATAGACAGACACTCACCTGAAGGGAACATTGACCTGGACCCACAGCAGTCAAGGTGAGGTTGTCAAAACTCTCTCTAGCTAGGGATACAATCTTCCTCTTCACGCGACAAAATATAATGGATTCCTTGACGCCATAGAAGAGGTGAGACACTATGGAGGAGCCCTCGGCACTCTGAGGATCACTGCCCCCCTGTTGTGAGAGACAGAGTGAGAGAAAAAAGATAAACAGAGAGATAAAATAGGTAGGAAGAGAGATAGTCAGAGATAGGAAGACATTGAGAGAGAGAGAGAGAGAGAGAGAGAGAGAGAGAGAGAGAGAGAGAGAGAGAAATATACATTGACAGATAGATATATAGATAGATAGATGGATAGATACATAGAATAAATATATATATCACAATTCATTAAATATTAACCACCAATCAGATCTTCAATAATATAATAAAACATAACTATAAATACTATCCTTCAATCCTCCCCCCCCCCCACCAGGTTAGATTCCTTCGTCAGGTAGGTCTTCGTCAGGTAGGTCTTCGTCAGGTAGGTCTTCGTCAGGTAGGTCTTCGTCAGGTAGGTTCTTCGTCAGGTAGGTCTTCGTCAGGTAGGTACTTCGTCAGGTAGGTCTTCGTCAGGTAGGTCTTCGTCAGGTAGGTCTTCGTCAGGTAGGTCTTCGTCAGGGGGGTCTTCGTCAGGTAGGTCTTCGTCAGATAGGTCGTCGTATTTTACCTGTGAGAGATCCTGGTGAAGCCAAGAGAGGAGGGAGGAGAAGAGGTCGATTGCCTTGGGGTTGTGATGCATCTGGAATACCTTGTCCCGCCCCTCAACCACCGCCTGAAGGAGGGAGAGAGAGAGAGGTAAATTATTATTATTATTATTATTATTATTATTATTATTATTATTATTATTATTATTATTGTTAGTAGTAGTAGTTTCAACAGCTTGTGGATCGTCAGCCAATCAACAAGCCACAACGCCATGACGTCACAGCACCATGACCTCACCACAAGGCCATAGTAAACTTACCTTGAGAGTCTTCATGGTCTCATTCACCTGGTTACCAGACTCCATGGCCCTGAAGACCCGAGCTAGTGCCAGGGCCACCTCCCCTCGCTGCTCGCTCTCACTATTGAGGTCCTGTCTAGGGAAATAAAGGGTTCATGGCGTTCTATACTAACTTATAATACTTTATCTACTCATAATACTTATACAAACGTCTTCTATACTATAATTAGTTACTTGTATCAATTTATCTACTTAAAATACTTTGATCCCTTACTTAATGGGGGATACATACTTAACACTCCTCCACTTACTTATAATGGCTATGTGTGAAGTAGTCCCTCAGGGTGGTAATGTTAAAGAGACACTGGATGACACAGTTGATGTAGCAGGTGTTGCCCAGGTTAGGTAGACCCAGTCCTGCCGTGGTCTGTGGTGAGATGTTAATGCATTATGTAAAAAAGAAAACCTAACCTAACCTATATAATGAAAGGCTTAGATATTAATGGAAGGCGTCAGAGGTTGTGTCACTTACCGGGGCACCAGGCAGGGGTTGTGTCACTTACCGGGGCACCAGGCAGGGGTTGTGTCACTTACCGGGGCACCAGGCAGGGGTTGTGTCATCTTTGGAATAGTTGACACAGTCTGTTGTGTCACGTCAGGTTTGTGTCTGAGTGAACCTTCGTCTCCTTTCAGCTGTGTCTTGAGGAAGGAGACCTCTTGCTGCAGCTGTGACTGCTGCTGACGAAGGTGCTGTTGCTGAGGAAGATGCTGTTGCTGAGGAAGATGCTGTTGCTGACGAAGATATTGTTGTTGTGGTTGCTGCTGCTGCTGCTGAGGAAGGTACTGTTGCTGGGACTGACGAAGGTGCTGTTGCTGCTGTAGCTGCTGAGGAAGGTGCTGTTGCTGCTGACGGAGGTGCTGCTGCTGAGGAAGGTGCTGTGGCTGCTGACGGAGGAGCTGCTGCTGAGGAAGGTGCTGTTGCTGCTGACGGAGGTGCTGCTGCTGAGGAAGGAGCTGCTGTGGCTGCTGACGGAGGTTACTCTCTCGCCGTGGCTGCTCCTGCACTACCTGACGGCTGTCCTTTACCTGCCGCAGCTGTTCCTGATGGCTAGTTTTCTCCTGACGCAGCTGTTTCTCCTGCAGATGTCCCTGAAACACTAGCTGTTGGCGGCGTTGTCTCTCCTGTTGCAACTGTTCCAGCTGGAGAAGTTCCTTATGCATCTGTTCCTCCTGAAGCAGCTCTCGACCCTGATGTTCCTTATACAGGTGTTTCTCCTGCCGTTGCTCCTGTTGCCTCGCCTACAGGTTATCAGAGTTTTTGTTAGTAATACTTCACATAACATCTCTAACCTAACCTAACCTCCACCCTACCATATCTTTACTGCCTCTAGATATTAATAACACATACATACATACATACATACATACACACATACATACATACATACATACCGTAGCAGCTGGTAGGGGTTGTGTGGTGTGAACGGTGGTACAGCTGCTTAACTCTCTCTCTCTCTCCTGCAGCTGTGCCTTCAGGGACGATATCTCTCGCTCCTTCTGCTTCAGCTGTTCCCGATGAAGCTGCTGTTCCTGCCGCAGCTTCTCTTCCAACTCCTGTATCTGACGTAACCTATGGGAAACCTCTCGCTCCTTCTCCGTCAGCTGCTCAAGTCGCTGCTCCTGTTCCTGTCGCCGTTTTTTAAGTATCTCCTTGATCTGCTGTGCCTGGTGGGAAGGAGCCTGTTCCTGAGGCTCCTTCACCTGGTGTAGTTTCTTTTCCTGCCTCAGTTGTCTCTCCAAGTCGTCAATCTTCTCTGTTCCGAGGAAGATCTCTCTCTCCTTTTTAGCCAGCTGCTCCTGACGAAGGTGTTGTTCCTTCTGCAACTTCTCCTCCAGTTCTCCGATCTTCTTCGTCCTCAGGGAAAGTTCTCGATCCATTTCCGCCAGCTGGTGACGGCGATGTTCGAGGAGTTCCTTGGCCTGTTGAACCTTGGAGGAACAAACCTGCTCTTGAGACACTTTCTCCCGACGGTGTTTCTCTTCCTTCTCCAGCAGTCTCCTTTGCTCTTCTACCTTCTCCGTTTTTAGAGAGACTTCTCGTTCTAGTTTAGCCAACTGTTCCTGACGGAGGAGCTGTTCCTGCCGCAGCTGGGTCTCTAACTGTTGGATCCGCTCCTGCTGCGTCGCCTGTGGGTTATAAGAATGTTTATACAGCTGGCGGCTACCACCTCTTGTACAGGTATTGTTTAGGAGTGATTCTTCTCTCTCTCTCTCTCTCTCTCCTCTGACAGACGTGTATGTGTGTGTGTGTGTGTGTGTGTGTGTCTACCATCACTCAATATTCAACACAGTATCTCATTATAACTTATTAATTTTCACTCAATAATTAGTATGATTGTTTACTCACTTTCACTCGGCATTTATCTTAACTTACGTCACGTTCACTCAGCAACATAACTTAATCCGCTCATTTACTCATTAACATAATTTTATACATTTTCATTTAATATCAACAAAACTTTATACACACGGTCCTTCAGTATTTACCTCACCTCTAAGTTAGTTGAAGACGTCTTGTTATGATCATGCTTAGCAGTCTCTTGGGTCAAAGTGTTTATCTGAGACTTCTGCATAACGATGATGGAGTCCCTAGTGGCTCTTTCTTGTGCCCACTTCTGTTTTTCTTCAGTCAGTTCCTTTACTTGTTTCTTCAGCGCTGTCTGTGGGTGATGGTATAATTGATGAGTATGTTGAAGACGTGTGTGTGTGTGTGTACAGTTCCTCGAGTGTGTGTAAAGAGGAAAAATATCCAAGATTATTATTATTATTATTTCCACACCCAACACGTATCATCCTTCACAACCGGTCAAATACCTTCCTCACCTGACTCTTGAGAAGGTTTTCCTCGATCTCATCTTTCATCTTGGTGATACGTTTAACCTCCCTCCTTAAGGTCGATATTGTCGTCCTTGGGTCCTCCTCCAGGCTGTCTGGGGACGCCGGTGTGTCCTGCTCCTTCTGCGGGTTAAGATATAAGAGTATTAGGAGTTCATTAGTGGTTTTAAAGCGATTATTTTGAAGGTCCATGTTTGTGTGCCGGGGATGTAATCGTCGTACATGGGGTGATTTTATTATCGTTTCGTCAGTTTTTTTCTTATTTATTTATATCTATCTATCTATCGTACTTTCTGTATATATATCTATCAGTTTAGACCATCTCTCTAAAACACTATCTCCCGAGTTACTCACGGTGGTTGTCAGATGCTCGTGATCATCGTTTGAGGAGGAGTTAGGACTGAACATCACATAAGCAGGGGTGGCCACATGAACTCCTGCAGAAGGACTGTCATGACCCTCCTGAAGAAGATCATCCCGGGTATACAAATGAGACGAGTGATACAAAAAATATATTAGATTGAAAAAGAAAATCATTAATGAACGTAAATTTAAGTATATACAAAATAATGTTGGAATATACTGTATGTCTATAAAAAGTATTAATTAGGTAAAATGCATATAATATTGAGGAAATAAATAGGAAAAATAGAAGAATTTAGAATGATAGAAAGATGAGTAGGTATTTATTTATTTTCCACACACACACACACACACACACACACACACACACACACAGAAATCCTACATCAGCTGTACATCTCGTCATCTAAGTTACTCCTGA